>JAXQQM020079424.1:0-161789 GCA_034641835.2 Pinus albicaulis | reverse complement strand
TCTGCAACTCTTGGGCTCGGCTCTGCCCTGCTGCCGATTTGGGCGCGGAGCTTTGTGTCGCCGGAGAGGCCCCTCTGGTGTGCGTGGCGCTCTGGACTTGTGTGGTTTTGGCCCACGAGTGAGATTCTCCTGTGTATCGTTAACTCTGGAGGTCGGTCTGAGTTTGTGTATGGGGTCCCTGCTTTGATCCCCGTCCCTCAAACCCCGGCCATGACGAAAGGAGGCGACTCCCTCCCACCTTCTGATCTAGATGCATTCCGATCTCTTGTTGCTGCAGCAGATAAGCAGCCGCCCTCGGTCTCGCAGAAAAAGTTCGTTAAAAAGTTGGACAACATTCCTACGGTGTCTCTACCGGTGGATGATGCTTGTAGATCAGCGCTAAACCTAGCCGAAAGGGGCCTAATCGGCCAGTTCACAGGGCTATGGCCATCCCCGAAAGCAGTAGATGATTGGGTCAAACGAAACTGGATTCCACTGGTTATGGAAGGAATAAAAAGTCATTTTGTAGGCAAAGGGTTCTTCGTCTTCGTGTTTGACAGTGCGGAAGACCGAAGCTTGATCTTCAAAAACGGGCCATATTTCATGGGCCCCCAAGGGTTATATTTGAACAAATGGTCTCCAGATTTTGACCCTGCTCAAGATGTGCCCACAGCCGTACCTGTATGGGTGCGTCTCCCGCATCTCCCACTCCACTGCTAGAGTCAGAGCTCGCTGCAATCCATTGGTAATGCCCTTGGTAGGTATATTGATCAGGCCCCGAGGAAGGATCAGTTCTCCTGCGCTCGCATCTGTGTGGAAGTCGATCTGGAGGTCGGGCTCCCTGAAGCCATCAAACTCTCGGTGGCATACTGGTCGCACATTCAAGAGCTAGATTACGAACAACTGCCCTTTAAATGTCGACATTGCCATGAATATGGGCATTTTGCAAGATATTGTAAAAAAAAACGAGGAAATAGCAGAGAAAGAAAAAGGCGAACAGTGGAAGCAAGCAAAGAGAACAGCAAGCAGCAGACAGAACAATAAAAACAAAGCAAAAGAGACAGGGAACAAAACAGGGCAAGAAGACGTAAGTAATCAAAACAGTGGAAGTAGGGAAGCTAACAGCATTACAGGAGACAAAAACCCATTCGAAACTCTTACACCACCGTCAGATCCTCCAGAGGCCGAGCAGGAAGATCTACCACAGCTGAATAATGCAGACAATCAAGAGCCAGGTAACATCCCAAACCCGACCTCTAGCAACACTTCTTCTCCTTCATATGCTGACATTATAAAACAAAAGAAGAAGAACCTAGAAAACATGGGATCATCTGATGAAGAAACCTTTGAAAGGCCATCAAAAAAAGTGGGAAGAAGAACAAACAAGGAAACTAGGGAAGAAGAATCAGAACGGCAGAAAACCCTAGGCAGTCAAACTACCATTGAAATGACCCTCGGGAGAAATACAAGACCAAGGGCGCCCAAGGGAGGAGGCCCCACCCCATCAAGTGGTAAATGATGTAGTTGGTCTCTTGGAATTGTAGGGGACTGGGCAATCCCAATAAGGCAGAGGCTATCAAAGACTTATTGAAGATGGAAACCGCGGACATTCTTATGCTCCAAGAGACCAAAATAGAAGGGGAAACCCTTCTAAACACTAGCATTATGAAATGGAAATATGATACTGGAAAGGCTGTCAGTGCAAGGGGCTCGGCCGGAGGAATAGGCACATTCTGGTCAAAAAACTCCTTCTCTTTAGAACAATTCTCTGAGACCCAACATTGGATCTATACAGAACTGTGCTACACTGCAAGCAACCTCACCCTTGCTCTGTTTAACATGTATGTCCCCGTTCATTATGAAGAAAAGAGAGAGTGCTGGAGGTCACTCTCAAATTATATAGAGCATATCAATCCTACAAATATAGTCATAGGCGGTGATCTGAATATAATACTAGATCCCAAAGAAAAAAGAGGAGGGATTTACTCTAGGGATCCTTTCATCAACACAGTGGAAAATATGATACTGCAGTGGGACTTAGTTGACTTCAAACCAGTGAAAGGAAAATATACCTGGACTAACAACAGAACAGGAGAAAATCATATCTCAGCTAGGCTGGATAGATTCCTCATCAGCAGCTCGTTAATGATGGACAACAGAATAGTTTATACCAAGATTCTCCCAAAGCTCACATCGGACCATAAGCCAATCCTTTTATGCCTGAAAGAAGAAGAAGATCTAGGCCCTCTCCCATTTCGTTTCAGTCCTCTCTGGGCAGGAAAAGACGGGTTCTTTGAAACAGTCCAAACGGAGGTCACTCTCGGACTATATAGAGCATATCAATCCTACAAATATAGTCATAGGCGGTGATCTGAATATAATACTAGATCCCAAAGAAAAAAGAGGAGGGATTTACTCTAGGGATCCTTTCATCAACACAGTGGAAAATCTGATACTGCAGTGGGACTTAGTTGATTTCAAACCAGTGAAAGGAAAATATACCTGGACTAACAACAGAACAGGAGAAAATCATATCTCAGCTAGGCTGGATAGATTCCTCATCAGCAGCTCGTTAATGATGGACAACAGAATAGTTTATACCAAGATTCTCCCAAAGCTCACATCGGACCATAAGCCAATCCTTTTATGCCTGAAAGAAGAAGAAGATCTAGGCCCCCTTCCATTTCGTTTCAGTCCTCTCTGGGCAGGAAAAGATGGGTTCTTTGAAACAGTCCAAACAGCATGGAGGATTGAAGTCTCTGGATCCCCAAGCTTTGTGTGGGAACAAAAAATGAAAAACACAAAAAAAACTCTTAAAGATTGGATAAAGAAATCCATGAAAACCCCCACTAGGCAGAGGAAGGAGGCAGTTCTTCTGTTGGAAGGAATACAATTCGAAATGGAGGAGAAAGATCTCTCTTCCACAGACTTAGTCAACGAAAAATCTGCCCAAAGGAATACATACTGTTCTTTCAGAAATGAAGAAGAACATTGGCGTTTAAAGTCTCGAAGTCTGTGGCTTAAATCTGGGGACAGAAATACCACATACTTCCATAGACAGCGCAGGGCACGCCTCTCTCGTAACCATATTGCTGAAATTACCACCTCCAATGGACAGGTGTATAAAGGATTTGCACAAATCAAAGAAGCAGCAGTAAATCATTTTCAAAACCTACTTAGTGCAGAAAGAAATGGGAGCGAGGAGGATGCATTAGAGTTTCTCACAAACATTCCAAAACTAGTCAGCGAGGAAGATAACGATTCTCTGATGAGCCCAGTCACGGAAGAAGAGATAACTAATATAGTCTGGTCCATGGAACCAGACAAAGCTCCAGGTCCTGACGGATTCTCAGTTCATTTTTATAGAATCTGTTGGGAGATAATCAAATTTGATCTCTTTAGAATGATAAGGGGAATCTTGAGGAAGGAAAAAGTGGGAGGCGGAATAAACTCCACCTTCCTCGCTTTAATCCCCAAGGAAACAAACCCAGGCTCCTTTGATAGATACAGGCCGATCTCACTCTGCAACTCATCCTACAAGATCGTGGCCAAACTACTGGCTAACAGAATTAAGCCCCTCCTCCAAAAGCTCATCTCTCTGGCCCAAGGAGGATTTGTGAAAGGCAGACAAATCCTGGACAATGTCATTCAAGTCCAAGAAGCATTGCACTCCAGTCAAACTCGGAAAGAACAAGGTATGATCATAAAATTGGATGTGTAATGCCTTTGACAGAGTTAACCGTTCTTTCCTATTCAGGGTTCTTGCAGCCTTTGGATTCAATCAGGAATTCATAAACCTCATCAAAGCTTGCATTGAAAACATCTGGATCGCCCCAATGGTGAATGGAAGACCAGCAGATTTCTTTTTAGCCACCAGGGGATTGAGGTAGGGTTTCCCTCTTTCTCCCTTTCTTTACATTTTGATGGCTGATGCACTAAGCAGAAAGTTGACACAGGAGAAACAAATAGGCACCATACCTGGGATAAGAATTGTGCAAGGCATCGCCCCAGTGAATCACGCGCTCTTTGCTGATGATTCACTCCTGCTCGGGGGTGCTTCCATGAGAATTGCTAACTCCTTCAAGACCATTCTCCAAAAATTCTGCAGCATCTCCGGAGCGTTAATCAGTGAGAGGAAAAGCGTTGTTTATGGATGGAATACAGATCAACAAACAATTGAAAGGATTGCCAGCGAATTGGGGTTCAAAGGCTATGCAGTGTGGGACAAAATAAAGTATCTCGGACTTCCTTTAACGACGGGATCCAACAGAAATCACCTGTGGGAGGAGGTGATTTCAAAGTTCAAAAAAAAGATTACAGCGTGGAGTGGCATTTGGCTCACCACAGGCTATCTTATTCGAATTATGCTTTCGGCTCTACCAACCCACCTCTATCAATAAAAATACGTTTCGGTTAATATATATATATATATATATATATATATATATATATATATATATATATATATATATATATATATATAACTAGATAATAAGTGACAAAATTAAAAATGATTAATGTAAATGAATATTGTAGTCCAAGAATAGAAATATGACCAATAAGCAAGTACAAGAAGTATATGATTTAGTAATTTATGCTACTCATTTTTAATTGTGTCACTACGGAAATGGAACACTGCAATTTTGATATTAAAGTGTTACATTTCACTAAATTTTGACACTGCAGATGGATTCAAAGATAAAGGGGGTCTCTGAATCCATCTAGAGTGTTAAAGTTTAGAGAAAAAGGGGTTGCTTCTGCACATTCATGGATGGCATTCCCAATAAATTTGTTAGTGTGGACTGACGCACCTTACTCAAGAGATTTGATAGTGTAAAACTAGCCAAATACCCATCAACACTAATAAAAAATTGTTTAGCTAACCCTTATTTTCCATGCAAAAATACTCCAGAGATATTTTTCCACATTTGTGAATACATGTTAAAAAGAATTATAACCAAATTAATCACAAATTAATTAAATATTGCTATATGTTTTTATGTTTTGATATAAAAGTATCTGTTTAAAAATATTTTCAATGAAACTAATGTTTAAAAATATAATCTCAATATTATACACTTGAAAGAAAAGTGAAAAACTTCTAGAAAATTTATACAAACATTATAAATCTTAAAAATAGCTTAAAAGACGAATTAATCTATTTTTTTCATTTTCTTATTTTTCAAGAAAAAAAATAAAAATAATTCTCTTCAAATTGAAAATTTTATAGATATTTAAAAAATTAAATACTATTCAATATCTAAACCCAAATTAAATTGGTGGAGGGAAAAATCAAAATGATGGAGGGAAAAAAAACTTAAAAAATGAAAAATAATTGGTATATTGCCCTACAACATTTCCAAATGCCTTTTGCTCTCACCGCTGCACAATTCAATTATTGGAAATCAGGACCAAGTTAGAAAGAAACCAAACATAGAGAGAGGAGCACATTTTACATGTCAATGTAAAGATATGGCATCAAAAATCCACACGTTCCCTTGGGTTTGGAGCCATTTTATCTCTCTTTGGTTTTTGAACTAAAGTGGAATTGACTTTGCTGAAGTTTTGAGGGTTTTTGTTCAGAGTTTTGCAGTAGAACGATGGATTCGCGAATCTATCCCTATGGCTTCACGAAACTCTGGTGCAACAGGGTTTGAAGGGTTTGGCCTGGCTTCTGGCAGAGGGTTTGAATCAAATTACTGAATGAACAACCACCTGCATCATTCATTTCTGCAATGGAAGAGTATGTTAGAGACGCCCCAAGAGCTTCATCAATCCATAGGGAATCGGTATGAACATCTACCTTAGGAGACTATACAATTTATTGAAGACATTGAAGTTGCATTTTGTTTGTTATTTCCAAAGCTCTAGTGAACTTTTCTAATAATTATTCATTTTTAAAGAAATATTCATTAATATGTTGTTGTTTCTCAAATAGAAAACTGAGTCTGCTCCAAAGGTTTTATCTCTGGAGTCCCAAAAAAAAATCAGAACCCCGGATGATGCACCACTGGTTTCTTCCTTAGTCCCATTCGACCTTTGGTTTTCTTCTCGAAAACTACTATCAAGGATATTGCTAAACATATTAATTTCATGGCAGTCTTGAGACCTGCAACAGAATGAATATTCTTGTTATCTAAACCCCTAGTACATAGAAAACATAGTTGCAGCAAAGCCAACATATTTCGTGTCTACTTTCCCACAGAGATAATGGTAAGCAAAAACCTCTTAGAATTTACAATTCCTTCAGAGAGTATAACAACAATTATACATACATTAAAAATATAAACCAATAAAAATATAAAACCAATAAATCTAATACAGATATTGTGCTTTGCAGAAACTAAGGTACAAACCTAGATTAACAATCACAGTATCCTTGTGGCTTTCCTCATGGCCAAGTGGTGTCAAAGCTTCCTTCTCTGGAACTACCATGCCTATAAGACGACCCTTCATCACAGTATTCCAAGTATGCACTCAACCACCATCTGTAATTCTAGCACACATACCAACCCCAATATATACCTGCCTAAACTTATCACCATCTAGAATGTAAGGACCATGTCCATACAATGGGGTAGCTAGCATATTATATACTGCAGTTGCAGGATTTGGTACAACATGAGTCCACTCCACTCATGAACATATCCATCACTAGTTAAAGTAATGAAGTCTTCTGGTGGGAGTGACCATGCTCTTCTTTCTTTCTCTCTTCGTGCTGACAACCCCCCCATTCTCACCCCACCTCTCCCTAAGGGCTCACCACATACTACTTTTCATTTTGATGAGGGTGGCCCAAAAATATTCTCTTCCCACCTTCGCTAGATGCTCCCCTCCATGGACCAATTCTAATCATTTGACTCTGCATCGACCAATTACACTTGTCTCTCATCCATCATTTTGGATGTTGCTCTTAAGTCCTACCCCCACTCTCGTCGTCCCACTTCCACCTCTCATAAACCAAAATCTTGCCCTATGAATCGATGATATGATGAGGAATGCAAAGCTCTCCATCACCAGCTTCGACATGCATTCATCCATACTCACCCCTCCTACCCCAATTTCAAAGCCTCATATTGTCGCCTCCTCTTTTGCAAGAAATGTATCTTTGTCTCCCAGAGAAGATGTGACTTGTGTAACTCTCTTGCTCACTCCCTTAGACACTTCTAGGGTACTATCCTCCCCTGCCACTCTCCCATCCCCTCTGACCTTAACCCCCATTCCATATTCTCCCATGTGTCCACCCTCTATGACATTCTAGGGCAACCCTAGATTCAGGTGACCTCTCCGCCCTCTTCAGGTTTCGTATTCTATGATAGTGACATTAGAGAGGCCATTTGGGTGATGAAAAATAGCAAAGCAATAGATGAGGATGGTTTCTAGGCAGAGTTCTTTAAACACGGTCTTCGTGCTCTAGTTCCCTACTTGGTTGATCTCTTCAACCATGTGGTCTGTATAGGTTTCCGATCGACATGGTCTCAGCACATCATTCACCTGATACAAAAATCAGGACCCAACTTAGATCCCAATAATTATAGGACTATCATGGTGGGCCACACATTTTCCAAACTATATGCTACATCCCTCCACCTCCAAATCTCCAAGGAGCTTGAGAGAAAAAAACTTAGAGCTAGAGGACGGGATTAATTTCGACCGGAGCACCAGACTATTGGCCACATCCTTACACTTAGGGCCATCATTGAGGAGGCACGACATCACTCTTTGAAAGTCTATTGTTGTTTTGTAGAATTTCAAAAATATTTTGACTCGATCCCTAGAGAAGCATTATTCCAGAGACTCAAAGATATTGGCATCTTAGATACCCTCTTGTCAACCATCATGTGCTTATATGAGTCGTTCCTTGGTCTTCTGTGCACAAAATAGGGCTATCGTATTTTATCCAGAGCACTATTGGGGTAAAACAAGGTTGTCCCTTGTCCCCCACACTATTTGGGATCTATATTGACGAGTTGGAGTCCTTCTTGCGTGACGACATCTAGGATGGTGATGGTTTCCTTCTACACCATGTCTTGATTTCTATCTTATTGTTTGTAGATGACATGGTCCTTCTAGCCCTATCCCCTAATGGATTGTAGAGGCAGATGGATGCCCTAGCCCTTTTCAGTGATCTTCAACAGTTGACGGTTAACCTAGGTAAAACCAAGGTTATGATATTCAACACGTCGAAGAAGTTCCCTTGTGACCTCCATTTCTTTTTCAGAGAGAGGAGATTGAGATCACCAACTCATACACCTATCTGGGGGTACTATTCACAGGACCTCACTTTATCTTGCGGCCTGCACTCCAACCTCGAATCAACAAGGGCTATGGATCCTTGGCCCTTATCGAGAGACAATGTTTTTAGAATCATTTTCAGGACATCTCGGCCAAGATGTCACTGATGGACAGTCTTGTTCGACCCATAGTTCTATATGGTTTAGAGGTTTGGGGTTCTAGCTTACTGGAGTTTGATTGGTCTTCTACAGAGAGAGTTTAGATCACCCTTCTCTGTCACATCATTCAATGCAAGCAGAAAGTTCCCCAGCCCATAATTCTTGTAGAGTTTGGAGCTCATGCCTTTCGCCTTGAGACAATGTTTGTTATCATCTCTCTTCTTCACTATCTTCGGGTTTTTGCGGATACAACGAAGGGGCAGGACCAATATCCATACTTGGCCTACCTTTCATTAGATTCCATTACAATAGCAAGTCCTTCGGCTTGATCCCAATGTTGGTATGTTGGAGTCTCAGATCTCCTTGCTTCAGTTGGTATCAAGATAGACCAACTCCCTCCATTCAAGTATTCTTTGTGTGCACCGGGCCACCTCCTACCAACCAAACAAAAGATGAATAAAATCATCTAAGAGGATATTTGCAGGAAATATGTACTGGTTATTTGGATAAACCCTCAGGATAGGTTACGTCCAAAGATGGATTTCTATGTTGAGAACTTCATGTTGTTGAGATATGGACTCATTATTCGGCCCCATTACACGCTTCGCCATTGGATGCACGCACTTCAAATTCCCTTGGGTCAGATTAGAGTAGGTTCTCATAAACTACAGATTGAGACTGACCATCATATTGCATGGTTAGATAGGATTTTCCAGTTGTGCCACCTCTGAGAGAGTAAGTCAAAGGAGCACTTCATCTTTCGATGCCCCATTTACTATGAGATTCGTGGGAGATTCCATTACTTGTTCAGAGGGATCCAAACCTTATCTAGGTTCTTTAGATACCTAGACCAGAGATGTCTACCCTTGTACATACAGGAGGCCACGAGACTTCACACACATATTCTATAGCCTCCTCCTAGAGAAGATCCTGTGCAGCTGATTACATCATTTTTTACAGTGCTTTCCTCAGCAAGAGGCACGAAGTGACAAGTTAATAGCATTGTTTCCTCAGAATCTAAATCAGTGTGGGCTAGAGGGGCCATCCCCCTAGCACAGGGACTTGTGAGTCATTACCAAACCAGATCTCTTACTAGCATGTAGTTGAGATCACCCAGTCATCAACGACATATCACTTCTTCTCGACAACGGTGTAATAGAGGCTCCAAAGCCTCCCCATCCCTCCCTCAGGAAAACACTCCATCTTGAGTTTTTCGCATTCAACCTCGAGTGTTAGGAGAGAGATTTATTGGACCATTATCTTGTGCCCTCTACACTAGGATTCCAAGACTCTCCTCATTTTGGTTTTTAGGCATTATGTTTTTCTTGCTTTATTTATTATTCCTTGCTCTTTATATAGGAGACCTTTTAGTACTCCTTGTATCAACATCATTGTACTTTGCAATCCCATTGACCTACTTTTTTGGTCATTTGTTGGACATTAATGTAATTATCTTATCTTATCTTATCTTATCTAGAAACATTCTACACAAATCCACACTTGGATTTCTAAAATGTATTTTTTTGCACACATGTACGTGGACATGTATACACAGTAGAATGAGAAAGAGTGGATTCATTGATTCATTAGATGGTGTGATGTCTCATTGAGTCATTACATAGTAGGAGAAGAGGAGTACACTGCATATCTCCCAAATACCTAACTAATAGCAACCAAATTTAATACTATATTAAATGCCTAATAAGTGCATCTTCTATTTGGCAGCTTTAGCAGCTCAATTTCACAAATTGTCTAGGTGGTGACTAGTTAAAATTTGTATGGCAGCTATCATTGCTCTTTGTTATCCTCTGCTACAGGTTGGCTTCTCTTTCGGTGGCTTAATCACTTCGATTCAGAAGTTCTACCATGAACATAAGCTATACCTTTTGACATCTCTATTGGTAGCTACCCACTCACTCACTACATCTCTAACTTGATTCTTTGGTTATTTAGCAGATAATATCTACCCATGTGATGACAGGCTTCACAAAAGGAAATCTTACAAAGTTCCTACACTTAGTGTAACTCCATGAGTCGAGAAATTGTTTTGTTATCATCAATTCTATGATTCTTTGGCCTGCCTTCTAAAATATTTTTGTGTATTTTTCCTTGTGCTATGAATTCCCACTGTTCTCACATTTTGATTGCATACATATACACAGTCCCTTTGACTCACTCCAAGATGGCTTGCCTTTGTTATCTTTTTTCTAATTTGAGTTGTTATATCTGCCCCTCAGTGCCTTCACTAGGCATAGCATTCCCTTGGCTCCTTCACCAACAGAATTTGCTTCTTCCCAACAATTCTCTGGTACAATGTTATTTTCACACACACATGCGTAGAAAGGAATGCACATTTTAAATGAGAAAAGGTGGGTTCATTCCTTCCTTAGATGCAATGTGTCACTACGTAGTTCCTACACTTAGTGTCAATCCATGAGTCAAGAAATTGATTTGATATCATCAACAGTCCCTTTGACTCACTCCAAAATGGCTTGCCTTTGTTATCTTTTGTCCAATTTGAGCAGTTATATCTAACCCTCAGTGCCTTCACTAGGCATAGCATTCCCTTGGCTCCTTCACCAACATAATTTGCTTCTTCCCAACAATTCTTTGGTACCATGTTATTTTTACACACACATGTGTGGACACGAATGCACATTTTAAATGAGAAAAGGTGGGTTCATTCCTTAATTAGATTCAATGTGTCACTATGTCGTTCCTACACTTAGTGTCACTCCATGAGTTGAGAAATTGATTTGATGTGTCACTACGTAGTTCCTACACTTAGTGTGATTATTGGACATGTGGTATCAAATACCTGCGTGTCGATTTACGTGAATGTGTATATCAAGAGGTTGCGTGTTGATCTGTGACCTATCGAAGACCTGCTTGTTGATCTGCGACCTATCGAAGAGAGGAAAGTTTGGAATTACCATTTTTTTGTATTAAAGTGCCACGACAGTGAGAAGGCATTTGTTGGAATTGTTGGCCTTGTTGGAATTCGACTTATAGCACTGGCACATGTTCCTTTTATATATTCCAAAGGGAATTTGACATTGAATAATTACAGATGAAGGGATTTCTGATGACATATTTTGGACTGTTTTCCAAGCTTAAACTATCTCTGCTCATGTGGATAAACATGACTATGATATTTTAATTTGCATGGTGATGTGAGGCAGATTTGAAAGGATTTGCATCACAGAATTTTGGCTTATGAAGACAGTTACTTTACCTTGGGTTTTCTGAAGGTGTGATACTGCAATATTCTACTATTATGAGACGTTAGTATACTTCCTTTTAAGAGATTGTTGAATCATCTTCAAGACAGGTTACGTAGTGAGGCAACAAAGATGAAGCTCGATTTTACAAACAGAGTTATGTCTTGAAGTATTGTTTTCAGAATTGGGAATTATTATTAAGCACTTAGGTTAAGCGCTGGGCGCTGGGATATAGAGACTAAACTTTCAAGCGTAGTATTGAAGCTCGTGTAGCTTAAACCTGCGTAGAACTACATAAGAGAACTTTCTGCCTATGCGTGGAGCGTGGAATTGTTGTGTAGATTGAAGACAAATGTGTGCAGCATGGTTCGACAGTGTGTTCAGTATTTCGACCATGTTGTTTGCTTGATTTTGTGTTCAGTATTTCAGATGCAATTGCCGAATCCTTGACCTGCCAAAGAAAGAGCCGCACTCGTGATACCACCATTTGATCTGCTTTGGTTCCCTGCCCACGAGAAAAATCAAAGAGCTTTATTCTTTTATCGCAGTGCCCCTGTTCTCTTGGCTTATGCAGAGATTAGAGAGAGTCAAGGTCGTTCCTTTCTTTGTTGTGAGACTTGCCGTCCTAGAGCAACTCCACCAACGCCCATTTACGTCTTGTTTTGGTCGAGCACCGAGAGGCTGAACAACGTGGCCACTACATTCTCATCGCTGCTCTTGTTGAACGGTGCCAAACAGATTTTTCTCAGTCCTGAAGAACAAATCTAACAATCGTGACATCCTCAACAGCAGATTTAGAGACAAAAATTCTAATTCTAGACCCTATTGCGCCAATCAGTTTTCGATGCATATGTGAAATCGTGAAGATCTGTTGCGTTGGTTGCATGGTACCTGAATCTGTGTGGAGTTTTCTGCAACTTTAAAATACTGATACAAGCAAGAAAGTGACATGGAACCTATGCATTAATAGAATTGTGCGTGAGAGAACTGTGATAAGATATTGTTTTCAATATCCGAATTGCGTGGACGCATAGAGCTATGCGAAGTATAAGAGCAGTGATGTAACATTAATGCTCAACCTGCATCGAATTTTTGATTTTAAGTGTTTCTGAATTTTTATTTAAATCCCAGCACCAAATTTGTTTTTTCTGCGTGGAAAGACTGGCATGTGGAAATACCAGCATGGAGGAGCTTAAGTGGGGCGATATTTTAATATTTTTACAACAAATGAGGGGTGTAATGGGAAATGTGAATTTTAATATGTTTGAGTTTTAAGAGGGCATAAATAAGTTAATTTATTTGGAGAGATAAGGTGTAATATTGAGAGATAATGAGTGCTCATATTATATGTTTTGAATGAGAGGAGTGAATGGAGTGAGTGATCATCTTAGAGTGTATGAAAAATGAGAAATAGTGGAAATTTTCTTTATTTTATATTTTGTTTTTGTAAATGGAGAGATAAGTGTGCATTTTTTTAGTGGAGTGATAAGTTGAAAGTTGAGAGTTTTGAGGTGATTTTTGGAGTGATAAGGAATTTGGAGTAATAAGTTTGTTTTTGTAATTTGTGGAGTAATAAGGTAAACTTTTTTTTGAAAAATTGGAGTGATAAGTGGATATTTTTTTTAAACGAGAAATTCATTGCTTTCTTCTGAGAGATTCAATCAGTGAAAATCTAGATTTTGAAGGTGATTTGTTTGAAAGGGTTGCCAACTTGGCATTTTCATTACTTGAAGGTGGACATTTCATATGCACTCAATACTTAATAAAGATATCATTTTTTGGTGATTGTGTCCTAGATTGGCCCGAAATTGAATAAGGGGATCTTAGGTACATGAAGAGTGTATTGATGGTGGTGCATGCTTCATGCTGTTGCTTATGATTTGTGTCTAGTTTTGACACATAAATGATCTCATTTAACACACACATAAAGTTAAATGCACGCAAGAACAACACTTGTAACGAAGTAGCTGCAATGAAGGATAATTAAACTCAACACATGCATTTGCACACCTACAAAAAATAATCGAAGTTGTCAACATCATCATTCTACCTCAATAAGAAAATTCACTCAATACAATCAAGTTAATGTGTTTCAAAGCATAGTCCACGTTAACATTCTTGCAAATAAATTTAAGAACTTGTAATCAAATTCCAATTACATTTAATTGTAAGGGTGCATTCTCGGTTGAAACTGACACCCTAGTTTTGAATTGAGTCAAATTAAGTCAAAGTGAATTCATTGTAGTGAGTCATTAAAATCATTGTAAGATTTTTTGGGTGTGTTTTCGACAGTGTTTGACACCCTTCCTTTAAAGCACAATCAAATGAGTACATCAAGTGCACGAGTTTTAACTCTAAAGCAAACAAACAATAAGTTCACATCTCCTACAAGCGAGCATGAGTATTCATTCAAGCAAGTTCCATCAAGTTTGTACAAAGTTCAAAACATCAAGCGAGCCCGCGTGAAGTTCATTGCAACAACAATCAAAGCAAGCGAGCGAGTTCAAATATAATGCAAGTAAACGTACTATTCAAACATCAATCAAACAAGTTGAAATCTACAACAAGCGTGATAAACTCAATCAAGCGAGCTAGTATAAGAAAGCATGCTATTCAAGCAACAAAGCAAGCGAGCGTGTCATTAACATCAAGCGATCACATTCAATCCACCAAAGTTTAAATCAAATGAGACAGTTCAAGATAAGCAAGCTTGAATTCAAGATAACGAGTTCACATGGCGCAACACATCCATTTGTTACAAATTCTTCACAATTTGATCCTCTCAAGTGCTGAAGACAAGGTGCAAATTAGTAAAGAAACTCTTGTTGATATTTCATGGCATCTACAATAGAAAAATGAAACCATTGAGTTTCTTCAACTAGAGTCACACCTACAAAGAAATGAGTTACAAGAGAAGAGTGATGCTTCCGAGTATTTGAACCATACAGATACATATGTTTTTAAGCCATTCATCTAAATAGCTTCAAGTGTTGAAGTTGTTCAAGTTCAACTTTCTTCCAAGCCAATCATTAAGCCATGGGAAGAAATCCAAAGCAACAGAAATCGACGAGGCTTAGGATATGTCAAAGATGACGCCACCTTGCATATCCCAGATTATTCAAACCCCATTAAGTTCATCAGTGCAGGATTTCTTGAACAAATCACCTCAACACATTCTGAGAATGTTGCAGACAAACAAAAATGCACCCAACTCGAAGTTGCAATAAAAACGAAATGTCCTCATTATCATAGAACCAATCATATGGAAGATCAATGTTTTTATCTCTATCCTTGTTGCCATTATGGCAAGCCAAATCATTCATCTGAGAAATGCTGCAACTAACAACAATCAGCCATATTGATGATAAATTATGAATGGATTGCCTGGGAATGGTCATCCACAGTCAAAAGATTGTATAAGTTCTACAACTGAATAAAATCACACCTAGTGCAGCCGACAGTGAAAAGAAGATGGTACTCTCATGCAATTGAATGGGGGAGTACACCAATGCACCACTCCTACACCTAAAGGGGGGAGTTTAGGAATACTTTCCAGAGGATGGTCTCTCCTTCTAGATGATAAAGGGGGGGAAATTTCAATGAAATTGATGGTGGTTGTCAAATAGAAAGTCTCGAAAAAACCAACAAAAGCATCCAGTGGGCATCAATAAATTTTCTAGTGAGCATTCGACAGCAAAGCAGTAGTAAGCATTTTTCAACACAGCAAAAGCAACAGTGAGTTATTTTTGACATCATCAGCCAGTGGGAGTTCAACAAATTTTGTCAGTGGACAAAGGATGTTGATTTCTTGCAAAGGACATATGGATCCTTTTGCAGCTTGGCACGTGATTAAGTTGTGAAGAAAAATTTAGAGATGAATCAGACATACAACTAACTCATGGTCTCTTCAAATTGCAGTTTTTTGGCATCCAACTTTGATAGTTTTTCAGGCAATGTTTTTGAGGATCAACATGAGAACTTGGAATATGGTTCGTTGTTCTTATTTTGGATTTATCATTAAAGGGGGGAATGCTAGCCTATCTCATAAAAAATTATAAATCCAAAATAAATTAATAAGTTAAATATTAAAATTTAGGAATTTATGCCTAACTCTCTAGATTGGGTTGTTCCTCTAAGTTAGGAGTTAGTTTAGGTAGCTCCTAGATTGGTGTGTGAATGGTTGAAAAATTGTCTCAACCAATGTGTCCAAGATCGAACGCACTATCTTGAGACACAGTCTCCTCATCTATTTAATTGTAATATTACATTCTTTTAACATTGAGAAAATATGTGAGGAAACCGTGAGGTTGAAGCCTTTTCCGCCATGACTGTGTTTAGGTATAAATCTGTGTGTCAATGGTGTGTGATTATTTAACAAAATTGATTTGATATCATCAATTCTATGATTCTTTGGCCTACCTTCTGTAATATTTTTGTGTGTTTTTCCTTGTGCTATGAATTCCCACGATTCTCACAGTTTGATTGCATACATATACATAGTCCCTTTGACTCACTCCAGGATGGCTTTCCTTTGTTATCTTTTATCCAATTTGAGTTGTTATATCAGCCCCTTAGTGCCTTCACTAGGCATAGGAATCCCTTGGCTCCTTCACCAATAGATCTGCTTCTTCCCAACAATTCTCTGATACCATGTTATTTTTACACACACGTGTGGATAGGAATGCACATTTTAAATGAGAAAAGGTGGGTTCATTCCTTCATTAGATGCAACATGTCACTACGTAGTAGGAGAGGAGTATAGTGTAATTACCAAATACCCAAGTAATAATCACTACATTAATTACTATATTAAATGCCTCATTATTACATTCCTTTATTAGTGAGACTTTATTATATGTCTAAGTTCTAATGTGCCTAAGTTTTAAATATGACCATTATTTCTAACAAAAGGATCGATTTATTTTGAAGACAATTGAAAAATTTCTAGGTTTGATATGGTTTTTGTGGACAGTGGACATTGTGGGTCAAACTTGCCTATTAAGTGCAGCGATCTATTTCCTTCTCATTTTTCTTGGAGTGCACTAAAAATGTTTCATAATATCTTAGAAAAATGGTTGAAAGGCTTCAAATTGATGCTTTCTTACTAGTATTACACAGATAACTCATTCTGATTCTACTGTACCTTTGTTTTGTATGTGTAAATCTGGGCGACTTGTTTTCTTAGATCAACTAGTTTATATTCTCTGGTACATACATTGTGTGCATTTTCTTTTTGGGCACCCAACAACTTTAGTTATTTCCTTTGCTTATATTAAACCTTATGCTCAACATGTTATGGACGAAAAATGGAAAATTCCAATCGATATACATATTTTTGTTGTAGAGAACCGGGGAACTGGACACTCCTGAATTGCGAGAACAATTTCCACCTTTGCAGCAATATCTTTATCGTCTAATGAGGTGTCAGGTATCACATAGGAGCCACCATTGTTAAATGAACAGTAACTCTAATTTTTTAGGTTAGCTACTTATTATATGTTCTTTATACTTTTTGAGTTATATGTCATTTCAATGTGATTTTGGATTGAAAGCACTACATAATGTTGTGTATGGGTGAGCTCATGTAATTATCTAATTATGTGCAGTTGGAAAGGGCAGTTATATTATGTGATAGAGTATGCACTCACAGTAGTTTGTAGAATCTTCACTCTTTGGTGGTTAAATTTCCTTTGTTGTCTTGCATGAAGAAAGAGGTTTCACTTGCTAAATTTGATGTTGTACTTTATGATGGGGATACTTATTTGTCTTTTGTATGGTGAAAATGTGAAGTTGGAAAACACTTTTTGCCCTTTTTTGACGTTGAAAATTGTAATTTTCTATGTTTTTCAACTTCAACTCCACTAAACTCATATTTTTATTGCAAATTATGCTTTGACATAAAAACAAGAATTGTAGAGAATTGTCTTACCTCCATACCCATATTTAAAAAAAAAAATATTGACATATAGAGGGGTAAATTTCTTGTTTACTAACTGCATATACTTGAAATTTTCAGGCAAACATAAATAGTCACTTTATAATCCTTTACTTTTTTTAGGGAAGGTTATTCATTTTTTGGAAAAAAAACCATAGCATCATAATCTGCATATATTGCACTAGTGCACAGACTATTTTTCGGTAATTTTCGGATTAAATCACTATTTTTTATTATTTTTTGAAATGGACGAAGACAAAAAAACAGTGATGTTTCAGTACATTTTATCATCCTTTGATTTTCTTTTCAATGTGATTGTCAATAAGAAAAATGAGAGTACCCTTTTGAAGTAGACAGGGAGAGGAAGTGCAGTATGATTTTTTTGAATTTTTTGGTGTCCTCATTTGAAAGTTATTGAATTTTCATTCAGTGCAATTTTTTGAACAATGAAATTCCACAGTGACATAGTTTAGTAAAAAATTAATAAAAAATTGAATTTTTTAATGAAACTCCACAAATCTCATATCATCAGAAACTAGATTCAGAGATGAATCTAATGGTACTTTTTCCGACATATAACATTTTGTTTTTGTAGGTGTTCTGCCCCTCCAAAGTTGCAGGTTCCTGAAAACTGCAGAATTTTTTGTGTTTTTCGTTGACCAGAAACTCTCGGCCGAGATAATGTCTCGGACGAGAAATTTATAAAACTCTCGACCGAGAGTTTAACCCGCCTAAATTTACATTTAAACGCACGGCCAAACTCTCGGCCGAAAGTTTGAAAAACTCTCGGACGAGAGTTTGCGCCCGAGAGTTTACCCGATGAAACTCTCGGCTGAGAGTTTTATTAAATGTTTTAATCAAAAGTTTTAGGGGTTTATATGTTTACAGTTTTATATGTTTAGGGTAATTTATTTATTTCCCTCTTTTTAGATATGAATTTGTAATACTTTCTAGTTAATCTAAATAGTTATTAAAATAATTATAATATTTATAAAAATATTGAAATATTTTAATAATTAAATTGTTTTTAATTAAATATTTTCAATAAGTAATTTAATATTATCTTTAACCTTTTTAATTTTTCTTGAATACTTAAAGAATCCCCTAATAACTAATTAAATAATAATTATTTAATCTCCTTAACAACTAATTAAATAACTAACTCAATAACGACTAGCTTTCTAACGACTATAAAGGAGTTTATATGTTAGGGGTTTATATGTTTAAGGTTTTATATGTTTAGGGTTTAGGGGTTTATATGTTTAGGGTTTAGGGGTTTATATGTTAGGGGTTTACATGTTTAGGGTTTAAGGGGTCAAATGGGTTAGGGGTTTTGGGGTTTAGGGGCTTAAATAGGTTAGGGGTTAACGAGTTAGGGGTAGGGGTTAAGGGTTTAGAGGTTTAGGGTTTAGGGGGTTAAATGGGTTAGGGGTTAGGAATTAGGGTTTAAGGGGTCAAGGGTTAAGGGGTTAGAGGTTTAGGTGCTTAAGGGGTTGAATGGGTTATGAGTTGGGAATTAGGGTTTAAGGGGTTATAGGTTTAGGGTTTAGGGGGTTAAATGGGTTACGGTTGGTTTAGAGATTTAGGGGGTTAGGGGATTTAGCACTTAAGGATTTTAGGGGTTAGAAGTTAGGTGTTAATGGGGTTAAATGGGTTAGGTTTTTAGGGGTTTAGGGTGTTGAATTGGTTAGGGGTTGGGAATTAGGGTTTAAGGGGTTAGGGGTTAAGGGTTTAGAGGTTTAGGTTTTAGGGGGTTAAATGGGTTATAGGTTTAGAGGTTTAGGGGTTAGGGGATTTAGCAGTGAAGGATTTTAGGGGTTAGGGTTTTGGGGGTTAAATGGAATCCACACTTAAATGGGTTAGGATTTTAGGGGTTTAGGGTGTTAAATTGGTTAGGGGTTGGGAATTAGGCTTTAAGGGGTTAGGGGTTAAGGGTTTAGAGGTTTAGGGTTTAGGGGGTTAAATGGGTTACAGGTTTAGAGGTTTATGGGGTTAGGGGATTTAGCAGTGAAGGATTTTAGGGTTTAGGGTTTTGGGGGTTAAATGGAATCCACACTTAAATGGGTTAGGTTTTTAGGGGTTTAGGGTGTTGAATTGGTTAGGGGATGGGAAGGGTTTAAGGGTTTAGGGGATAGGAATTAGGGTTTAAGGGGTCAAGGGTTAAGGTGTCAAGGGTTATGGGTTGGGAATTAGGGTTTAAGGGGTTAGGGGTTTTGGGGCTTAGGGGCTTAAGTGGGTTAGGGGTAGGGGTTAAGGGTTTAGAGGTTTAGAGGTTTAGTAGGGGTAAATGGGTTAGGGGTTTAAAGGTTTAGTAGGGGTAAATGGGTTAGGGGTTAAGGGTTTAGAGGTTTAGGGTTTAGGGGGTTAAGGGTTTGGGGATTAGGAATTAGGGTTTAAGGGGTCAAGGGTTATGGGTTGGGAATCCACACTTAAATGAGTTAGGTTTTTAGGGTTTTAGGGTGTTGAATTGGTTAGGGGTTTTGGGGTTTAGGGGCTTAAATGGGTTACAGGTTTAGAGGTTTAGGGGGTTAGGGGATTTAGCAGTGAAGGATTTTAGGGGTTAGGGGTTAGGGTTTTGGAGGTTAAATGGAATCCACGCTTAAATGGGTTAGGTTTTTAGGGGTTTAGGGTGTTGAATTGGTTAGGGGTTTTGGGGTTTAGGGACTTGAATGGGTTATGGGTTAATGGGTTAGGGGTAGGGGTTGAGGGTTTAGAGGTTTAGGGTTTAAGGGTTAAATGGGTTAGGGGTTTAGAGGTTTAGTGGGGGTAAATGGGTTAGGGGTTAAGGGTTTAGAGGTTTAGGTTTAGGGGGTTAAGGGTTTAGGGGTTAGGAATTATGGTTTAAGGTGTCAAGGGTTATGGGTTTGGAATTAGGGTTTAAGGGGTTAGGGGTTAAGGGTTTAGAGGTTTAGGGTTTAGGGGGTTATATGGGTTACAGTTTTAGAGGTTTAGGGGGTTAGGGGATTTAGCAGTGAAGGATTTTAGGGGTTGGGGGTTAGGGTTTTTGGGGTTAAATGGAATCCAAACTTAAATGGGTTAGGTTTTTAGGGGTTTAGGGTGTTGAATTGGTTAGGGGTTTTGGGGTTTAGGGGCTTAAATGGGTTAGGGGTTAACGAGTTAGGGGTAGGGGTTAAGGGTTCAGAGGTTTAGGGTTTAGGGGTTAAATGGGTTATGGGTTTAGAGGTTTAGTGGGGTAAATGGGTTAGGGGTTAAGGGTTTAGAGGTTTAGGGTTTAGGAGGTTAAATGGGTTAGGGGTTAGGAATTAGGGTTTAAGGGGTCAAGGGTTAAGGGGTTAGAGGTTTAGGTGTTTAAGGGGTTGAATGGGCCATGGGTTGGGAATTAGGGTTTAAGGGGTTATAGGTTTAGGGTTTAGGGGGTTAAATTGGTTAGGGTTGGTTTATAAGTTTAGGGGGTTAGGGGATTTAGCAGTTAAGAATTTTAGGGGTTAGAAGTTAGGGGTTAACGGGTTAGGGGTAGGGGTTAAGGATTTAGAGGTTTAAGGTTTAGGGCGTTAAATGGATTAGGGGTTAGGAATTAGGGTTTAAGGGGTCAAGGGTTAAGGGGTTAGAGGTTTAGGTGTTTAAGGGGTTGAATGGGTTATGGGTTGGGAATTAGGGTTTAAGGGGTTATAGGTTTAGGGGTTAGGGGATTTAGCAGTTAACGATTTTAGAGGTTAGAAGTTAGGGGTTAATGGAGTTAAATGGGTTAGGTTTTTAGGGGTTTAGGGTGTTGAATTGGTTAGGGGTTCAGAATTAGGGTTTTAGGGGTTAGGGGTTAAGGGTTTAGAGGTTTAGGGTTTAGGGGGTTAAATGGGTTACAGGTTTAGAGGTTTAGGGGTTTAGGGGATTTAGTAGTGAAGGATTTTAGGGGGTTAGGGGTTAGGGTTTTGGGGGTTAAATAGAATCCACACTTAAATGGGTTAGATTTTTAAGGGTTTAGGGTGTTGAATTGGTTAGGGGTTTTGGGGTTTAGGGGCTTAAATGGGTTAGGGGTAGGGGTTAAGGGTTTAGATGTTTAGGGTTTAAGGGTTAAATGGGTTAGGGGTTTAGAGGTTTAGTGGGGGTAAATGGGTTAGGGGTTAAGGTTTTAGAGGTTTAGGGTTTAGGGGGTTAAGGGTTTAGGGGTTAGGAATAGGGTTTAAGGGTTCAAGGGTTATGGGTTGGGAATTAGGATTTAAGGGGTTAGGGGTTAAGGGTTTAGAGGTTTAGGGTTTAGGGGGTTATATAGGTTACAGGTTTAAAGGTTTAGGGGGTTAGGGGATTTAGTAGTGAAGGATTTTAGGGGTTAGGGTTTTGGGGGTTAAATGGAATCCAGACATAAATGGGTTAGGTTTTTAGGGGTTTAGGGTGTTGAATTGGTTAGGTGTTTTGGGGTTTAAGGCTTAAATCGATTACGGGTTAATGGGTTAGGGGTAGGGGTTAAGGGTTTAGAGGTTTAGGGTTTAGGGGTTAAAAGGGTTAGGGGTTTAAAGGTTTAGTGGGGGTAAATGGGTTAGGGGTTAAGGGTTTACAGGTTTAGGGTTTAGGGGGTTAAATGGGTTAGGAGTTAGGAATTCGGGTTTAAGGGGTCAAGGGTTAAGGGGTTAGAGGTTTAGGTGTTTAAGGGGTTAAATGGGTTATGGGTTGGGAATTAGGGTTTAAGGGGTTATAGGTTTAGGGTTTAGGGGTTTAAATGGGTTAGGGTTGGTTGAGAGGTTTAGGGGGTTAGGGGATTTAGCAGTTAAGGATTTTAGGGGTTAGAAGTTAGGGGTTAACGAGTTAGGGGTAGGGGTTAAGGGTTTAGAGGTTTAGGGTTTAGGGGCTTAGATGGGTTAGGGGTTAGGAATTAGGGTTTAAGGGGTCAAGGGTTCAGGGGTTAGAGGTTTAGATGTTTAAGGGGTTGAATGGGTTATGAGTTCTGAATTAGGGTTTAAGGGGTTATAGGTTTAGGGTTTAGGGGGTTAAATGGGTTAGGGTTGGTTTAGAGGTTTAAGGGGTTAGGGGATTTAGCAGTTAAGTATTTTAGGGGTTAGAAGTTAGGGGTTAATGGGGTTCAATGGGTTAGGTTTTTAGGTGTTTAGGGTGTTGAATTGGTTAGGGGTTCAGAATTAGGGTTTTAGGGTTATGGGTTAAGGGTTTAGAGGTTTAGGGTTTAGGGGGTTAAATGGGTTATAGGTTTAGAGGTTTAGGGGGTTAGGGGATTTAACAGTGAAAGATTTTAGGGGTTAGGGGTTAGGGTTTTGAGGTTTAAATGGAATCCACACTTAAATGGGTTAGGTTCTTAGGGGTTTACGGTGTTGAATTGGTTAGGGGTTCGTAACTAGGGTTTAAGGGTTTAGAGGTTTACGGTTTAGGGGGTTAAATGGGTTACATCTTTAGAGGTTTAGGGGGTTAGGGGATTTAGCAGTGAAGGATTTTAGGGGTTAGGGGTTAAGGTTTTGGGGGTTAAATGGAATCCACACTTAAATGGGTTAGGTTTTTAGGGGTTTACGATGTTGAATTGGTTAGGGGTTGGGAATTAGGGTTTAAGGGGTTAGGTGTTAAGGGTTTAGGGGTTAGGAATTAGGGTTTAAGGGGTCAAGGGTTATGGGTTGGGAATTAGGGTTTAAGGGGTTAGGGGTTTAGGGGCTTAAATGGGTTAGGGGTTAACGGGTTAGTGGTAGGGGTTAAGGGTTTAGAGTTTTAGGGTTTAGGGGTTAAATGGGTTTGGGGTTTAGAGATTTAGTGGGGGTAAATGGGTTAGGGGTTAAGGGTTTAGAGGTTTAGGGTTTAGGGGGTTAAATGGGTTAGGCGTTAGGAATTAGGGTTTAAGGGGTCAAGGGTTAAGGGGTTAGAGGTTTAGGTGTTTAAGGGGTTGAATGGATTATGGGTTGGGAATTAGGGTTTAAGGGGTTATAGGTTTAGGTTTTAGGGGGTTAAATGGGTTAGGGTTGGTTTAGAGGTTTAGGGAGTTAGGGGATTTAGTAGTTAAGGATTTTAGGGGTTAGAAGTTATGGGTTAACGGGTTAGGGGTATGGGTTATGGGTTTAGAGGTTTAGTTTTTAGGGGGTTAAATGGGTTAGGTGTTAGGAATTAGGGTTTATGGGGTCAAGGGTTAAGGCGTTAAAGGTTTAGGTGTTTAAGGGGTTGAATGGGTTATGGGTTGGGAATTAGGGTTTAAGGGGTTATAGGTTTAGGGTTTAGGGGGTTAAATGGGTTAGGGTTGGTTTAGAGGTTTAGGGGGTTAGGGGATTACAGTTTAGAGGTTTAGGGTTTAAGGGGTTAAATGGGTTACACGTTTAGAGGTTTAGGGGGTTAGGGGATTTAGCAGTGAAGGATTTAGGGGTTATGGGTTAGGGTTTTGGGGGTTAAATGGAATCCACACTTAAATGGGTTAGGTTTTTAGGGGTTTAGGGTGTTGAATTGGTTAGGGGTTGGGAATTAGGGGTTAAGGTTTTAGAGGTTTAGGGTTTAGGGGGTTAAATGGGTTACAGGTTTAGAGGTTTAGGGGGTTAGGGGATTTAGCAGTGAAGGATTTTAGGGGTTAGGGGTTAGGGTTTTGGGGGTTAAATTGAATCCACACTTAAATGGGTTAGGTTTTTAGGGGTTAAGGGTTGAGGGGTTAGGAATTAGGGTTTAAGGGGTCAAGGGTTATGGGTTGGGAATTAGGGTTTAAGGGGTTAGGGGTTTTGGGGTTTAGGGGCTTAAATGGGTTAAGGGTTAACGGGTTAGGGGTAGGGGTTAAGGGTTTAGAGGTTTAGGGTTTAGGGGTTAAATGGGTTAGGGGTTTAGAGGTTTAGTAGGGGTAAATGGTTTGGGGGTTAAGGGTTTAGGGTTTAGGGGGTTAAGGGTTTAGGGGTTAGGAATTAGGGTTTAAGGGGTCAAGGGTTATGGGTTGGGAATTATGGTTTAAGGGGTTAGGGGTTAAGGGTTTAGAAGTTTAGGGTTTAGGGGGTTGAATGGGGCATAGGTTTAGAGGTTTAGGGGGTTACAAGATTTAGCAGCGAAGGATTTTAGGGGTTAGAGGTTAGGGTTTTGGGGGTTAAATGGAATCCACACTTAAATGGGTTCTGTTTTTAGGGGTTTAGGGTGTTGAATTGGTTAGGGGTTTTTGGGTTTAGGGGCTTAAATGGGTTACAGGTTTAGAGGTTTAGGGGGTTAGGGGATTTAGCAGTGAGGGATTTTAGGGGTTAGGGGTTAGGGTTTTGGAGGTTAAATGGAATCCATACTTAAATGGGTTAGGATTTTAGGCGTTTAGGGTGTTGAATTGGTTAGGGGTTTTGGGGTTTAGGGGCTTAAATGGGTTAGGGGTTAACGGGTTAGGGGTAGGGGTTAAGGGTTTAGAGGTTTAGGGTCTAGGGGTTAAATGGGTTAGGGGTTTAGAGGTTTAGTGAGGGTAAATGGGTTAGGGGTTAAGGGTTTAGAGTTTTAGGGTTTAGGGGGTTAAGGGTTTAGGGGTTATGAATTAGGGTTTAAGGTGTCAAGAGTTATGGGTTGGGAATTAAGGTTTAAGGGGTTAGGGGTTAAGGGTTTATAGGTTTAGGTTTTAGGGGGTTATATGGGTTACAGGTTTAGAGGTTTAGGGGGTTAGGGGATTTAGAAGTGAAGGATTTTAGGGGTTGGGGGTTAGGGTTTTGGGGGTTAAATGGAGCCACTCTTAAATGGGTTAGGTTTTTAGGGGTTTAGGGTGTTGAAGTGGTTAAGGGTTTTGGGGTTTAGGGGCTTAAATGGGTTAGGGGTATGGGTTAAGGGTTTAGAGGTTTATGGTTTAGGGGTTAAATGGGTTAGGGGTTTAGAGGTTTAGTGGGGGTAAATGGGTTAGGGGTTAAAGAATTAGAGGTTTAGGGTTTAGGGTTGGTTTAGAGGTTTAGGGGTTTAGGGGATTTAGCAGTTAAGGATTTTAGGGGTTAAAAGTTAGTGGTTAATGGGGTTAAATGGGTTAGGTTTTTAGGGGTTTAGGGTGTTGAATTGGTTAGGGGTTGGGAATTAGGGTTTAAGGGGTTAGGGGTTAAGGGTTTAGAGGTTTAGGGTTTAGGGGTTAAATGGGTTACAGGTTTAGAGGTTTAGGGGGTTAGGGGATTTAGCAGTGAAGGATTTTAGGGGTAGGGGTTAGGGTTTTGGGGGTTAAATGGAATCCACACTTAAATGGGTTAGGTTTTTAGGGGTTCAGGGTATTGATTTGGTTAGGGGTTGGGAATTAGGGTTTAAGGGGTTAGGGGTTAAGGGTTTAGAGGTTTAGGGTTTAGGCGGTTAAATGGGTTACATGTTTAGAGGTTTAGGGGTTAGGGGTTAGGGTTTTGGGGGTTAAATGGAATCCACACTTAAATGTATTAGGTTTTTAGGGGTTTAGGTTGTTGAATTGGTTAGGGGTTGGGAATTAGGGTTTAAGTGGTTAGGGGTTAAGGGTTTAGGGGTTAGGAATTAGGGTTTAAGAGGTCAAGGGTTATGGGTTGGGAATTATGGTTTAGGGGGTTAGGGGTTTTGGGGTTGAGGGGCTTAAATGGGTTAGGGGTTAACGGGTTAGGGGTAGGGGTTAAGGGTTTAGAGGTTTAGGGTTTATGGGTTAAATGGGTTAGGGGTTTAGAGGTTTAGTAGGGGTAAATGGGTTAGGGGTTAAGGTTTTAGAGGTTTAGTGTTTAGGGGGTTAAGGGTTTAGGGGTTAGGAATTAGGGTTTAAGGGGTCAAGGGTTATGTGTTGGGAATTATGGTTTAAGGGGTTAGGGGTTAAGGGTTTAGGGGGTTAAATGCGTTATAGGTTTAGAGTTTTAGGGGGTTAAGGGATTTAGCAGTGAAGGATTTTAGGGGTTAGGGGTTAGGGTTTTGGGGGTTAAATGGAATCCACACTTAAATGGGTTAGGTTTTTAGGGGTTTACGGTGTTGAATTTTTAGTGGTTTAGGGTTTCGGGGGTTATATGGGTTACAGGTTTAGAGGTTTAGGGGGTTAGGGGATTTAGCAGTGAAGGATTTTAGGGGTTGGGAGTTAGGGTTTTGGGGGTTAAATGGAATCCACACTTAAATGGGTTAGGTTTTTAGGGGTTTAGGGTGTTGAATTGGTTAGGGGTTTTGGGGTTTAGGGGCTTAAATGGGTTAGGGGTAGGGTTTAAGGGTTTAGAGATTTAGGGTTTATGGGTTAAATGGGTTAGGGGTTTAGAGGTTTAGTGGGGGTAAATGGGTTAGGGGTTAAGGGTTTAGAGGTTTAGGGTTTAGGGGTTAAGAATTAGGGTTTAAGGGGTCAAGGGTTATGGGTTGGGAATTAGGGTTTAAGGGGTTAGCGGTTAAGGGTTTAGAGGTTTAGGGTTTTGGGGGTTATATGGGTTACAGGTTTAGAGGTTTAGGGGATTAGGGGATTTAGCAGTGAAGGATTTTAGGGGTTGGGAGTTAGGGTTTTGGGGGTTAAATGGAATCCACACTTAAATGTGTTAGGTTTTTAGGGGTTTAGGGTGTTGAATTGGTTACGAGTTTTGGGGTTTAGGGGTTTAAATGGGTTAGGGGTTAACGGGGTAGGGGTAGGGGTTAAGGGTTTAGAGGTTTAGGGTTTAGGGTTTAAATGGGTTAGGGGTTTAGAGGTTTAGTGGGGGTAAATGGGTTAGGGGTTAAGGGTTTAGAGGTTTAGGGTTTAGGGGGTTAAATGGGTTAGGGGTTAGGAATTAGGTTTTAAGGGGTCAAGGGTTAAGGGGTTGAGGTTTAGGTGTTTATGGGGTTGAATGGGTTATGGGTTCGGAATTAGGGTTTAAGGGGTTATAGGTTTAGGGTTTAGGGGGTTAAATGGGTTAGGGTTGGTTTAGAGGTTTAGGGGTTAGGGGTTGGGAATTAGGGTTTAAGGGGTTAGGGGTTAAGGGTTTAGAGGTTTAGGGTTTAGGGGTTAGGGGATTTAGCAGTGAAGGATTTTAGGGGTTAGGGGTTAGGGTTTTGGGGTTAAATGGAATCCACACTTAAATGGGTTAGGATTTTAGGGGTTTAGGGTGTTAAATTGGTTAGGGGTTGGGAATTAGGGTTTAAGGGGTTAGGGGTTAAGGGTTTAGAGGTTTAGGGTTTAGGGGGTTAAATGGGTTACAGGGTTAGAGGTTTAGGGGGTTAGGGGATTTAGCACTGAAGGATTTTAGGGGTTAGGGTTTAGGGTTTTGGGGGTTAAATGGAATCCACACTTAAATGGGTTAGGGTTTTGTGGCTTTAGGGTGTTGAATTGGTTAGGGGTTGGGAATTAGGGTTTAAGGGGTTAGGGGTTAAGGGTTTAGGGGTTTGGGCTTAAATGGGTGAATGGGTTGGGGTTGAGTTACGGGTAGGGGTTAAGGGTTTAGAGGTTTAGGGTTTAGGGGTTTAGAGGTTTAGTAGGGGTAAATGGGTTAGGGGTTAAAAGTTTGAAGAGGTTTATGGTTTAGGGTGTTAAGGGTTTAGGGGATTAGGAATTAGGGTTTAAGGGTCAGGGGTTATGGGTTGGGAATTATGGTTTAAGGGTTAGGGGTTAAGGGTTTGGAGGTTTAGGGTTTAGGGTTAAATGGGGTATAGGTTTAGAGTTAAGGATTCTGATTTGGCAATGGATGAGTTTTAGGGTTGGGGTTAGGGTTTTTGAGGTTAAATGGAATCCACACTTAATTGGGTTAGGTTTAGGGGTTTAGGTGTTGAATTGGTTGGGGGTTTTGGGTTTGGTTGCTTAAATAGGTTCTGAGTTTAGGATTGCCCAGGGGGGTTAGGGGATTTAGTAGTGAGGGGTTTTGGGGTTTAGGGGCTTAAATGGGTTAGGGGTTAACGGGTTAGGCGTAGGGGTTAAGGGTTTAGAGGTTTAGGGTTTAGGAGTTAAATGAGTTAGGGGTTTAGAGGTTTAGTGAGGGTAAATGGGTTAGGGGTTAAGGGTTTAGAGGTTTAGGGTTTAGGGGGTTAAGGGTTTAAGGGGTCAAGAGTTATGGGTTGGGAATTAAGGTTTAAGGGTTAGAGGTTAAGGGTTTAGAGGTTTAGGGTTTAGGGGGTTATATGGGTTACAGGTTTAGAGGGTTACGGGGTTAGGGAATTTAGCAGTGAAGGATTTTAGGGGTTGGGGGTTAGGGTTTTGGGGGTTAAATGGAGCCACTTTTAAATGGGTTAGGTTTTTAGGGGTTTAGGGTGTTGAAGTGGTTAGGGGTTTTGGGGTTTAGGGGCTTAAATGGGTTAAAGGTTAACGGGTTAGGGGTATGGGTTAAGGGTTTATAGGTTTAGGGTTTAGGGGTTAAATGGGTTAGGGGTTTAGAGTTTTAGTGGGGTTAAATGGGTTGGGGGTTAAAGGTTTAGAGTTTTAGGGTTTAGGGGGTTAAGTAGCTGCTTGGGATTAGGAATTTAGGTTTAAGGGTCGAGGTTGGGGTTGAATGGGTTATGGGTTGGGAATTGGGGTTTAGGGGGTTAAATGGGTTATGGTTGGTTTAGAGATTTAGGGGGTTAGGGGATTTAGCAGTTAAGGATTTTAGGGGTTAGAAGTTAGTGGTTAATGGGGTTAAATGGGTTAGGTTTTTAGGGGTTTAGGGTGTCTAATTGGTTAGGGGTTGGGAATTAGGGTTTTAGGGGTTGGGGGTTAAGGGTTTAGAGGTTTAGGGTTTAGGGGGTTAAATGGGTTACAAGTTTAGAGGTTTAGGGGGTTAGGGGATTTAGCAGTGAAGGATTTTAGGGGTTAGGGGTTAGGGTTTTGGGGGTTAAATGGAATCCACACTTAAATGGGTTAGGTTTTTAGGGGTTTACGGTGTTGAAATGGTTAGGGGTTGGGAATTAGGGCTTAAGGGTTTAGGGGTTAGGAATTAGGGTTTAAGGGGTCAAGGGTTATGGGTTGGGAATTAGGGTTTAAGGGGTTAGGGGTTTTGGGGTTTAAGGGCTTAAATGGGTTAGGGGTTAACGAGTTAGGGGTAGGGGTTAAGGGTTTAGAGGTTTAGCGTTTAGGGGTTAAATGGGTTAGGGGTTTAGAGGTTTAGTGGGGGTAAATGGGTTAGGGGTTAACGGTTTAGAGGTTTAGGGTTTAGGGGGTTAAATGGGTTAAGGGTTAGGAATTAGTGTTTAAGGGGTCAAGGGTTAATGGGTTAGAGGTTTAGGTGTTTAAGGGGTTGAATGGGTTATGGGTTTGGAATTAGGGTTTAAGGGGTTATAGGTTTAGGGTTTAGGGGGTTAAATGGGTTAGGGTTGGTTTAGAGGTTTAGGGGGTTAGGGGATTTAGCAGTTAAGGATTTTAGGGGTTAGAAGTTAGGGATTAATGGGGTTAAATGGGTTAGGTTTTTAGGGGTTTAGGGTGTTGAATTGGTTAGGGGTTGGGAATTAGGATTTAACGGGTTAGGGGTTAAGCGTTTAGAGGTTTAGGGGGTTAGGGTATTTAGCAGTGAAGGATTTTAGGGGTTAGGGGTTATGGGTTAGGGTTTTGGGGTTTAAATGGAATAAAAACTTAAATGGGTTAGGTTTTAGGGGTTTAGGGTGTTGAAATTGTTAGGGGTTGGGAATTAGGGTTTAAGGGGTTAGGGGTTAGGAAATAGGGTTTAAGGGGTCAAGGGTTATGGGTTGGGAATTAGGGTTTAAGGGGTTAGGGGTTTTGAGGTTTAGGGGGTTAAATGGGTTAGGATTGGTTTAGAGGTTTAGGGGGTTAGGGGATTTAGCAGTTAAGGATTTTAGGGGTTAGGAGTTAGGGGTTTTGGGGTTTAGGTGCTTAAATGGGTTAGGGGTTAACGTGTTAGGGGTAGGGGTTAAGGGTTTAGGTGTTAAATGGGTTAGGGATTTAGAGGTTTAGTGGGGGTAAATGGGTTAGGGGTTAAGGGTTTAGAGGTTTAAGGTTTAGGGGGTTAAGGGTTTAGGGGTTAGGAATTAGGGTTTAAGGGGTCAAGGGTTATGGGTCAAGGGTTAAGGGGTCAAGGGTTAGTTTTCTGCAATAACATAATTCTCCAATCCCACACACTTCTGCTTGGAATGTCACACTTAACATTCATTTCCTTTTTGGATAATATTCTTTATCCCCTTACATCCATACCTAGGAAAATAAACTTCATTTCAATTTAATCTTTTGAAACTAAAGTGGAATATAAGAGGACCCATTCCAAGAAGGGCATCTCACTCAATGTTCAAATAATATTGTTTATTCCCTTACATCCATACCTAGGAAAATAGACTTCCTTTCAAGTTAATCGTGTGAAACTGAAGTGGAAGATAAAGTGACCCATTCCAAGAAGCTCATCTCACTTCAAAAATTTCTCGATATTTCCAAGAATTTATAACGATATTAAGGTGCTATGCATTGTCTCCTTTATCACCTCATTGCATTTAGTCAATTTTTTTTTAAATTTAAATTTATTCATTAATTTCAAAAAAAAATATTATATAAATTATATATAGTTGTTTTTATTTTGATTTATGTTTTAGAATTTTATTTGATTTATATTAATATATCAACTAGTTTTATATAAAATATTTTTAGTTTTTTATATAATATTGATATTACAAAATATTGTAACAAATTTTATTTAATTAAATCTTCATGTATTTTTTATCATTAATAATAATAAAATAATTTAAAATAAAATTATAATTTTATTATTTTTTATCATTTTTTAATTTTAATAAAGTATTATTAAAATTATATAAAGTACCAATTCTAAAGTACCGAGAGTTTATATAAAATAAAGTACCAATTCTAACAACTTAATAATTTTGGCGTTTTATTATAGGAATAAAACTCTCGGACGAGAAATAGAGAACTCTAGGATGAGAGTTTTAAAACCCTCATACGAGAGTTTTAAAACTCTCATACGAGGAAGTTTTTAAAACTTTCATCCGAAAGTCTTAAAGTTTAAATCGATAAAACTCTCGGACGAGAAAATGCATAACTCTCGTCCAAGAGATTTTTAACTCAGGTTAAACCCAATAAAACTCTCGGACGAGAGTTTTTAAAACTCTCGGTCGAAAAATAGAGTTGACTATTTTCTCGGATGAGAAATTAAAAATTTCTCCCAAATTCTAGCCGTCCGCCAAAAAGTGTTTCCCAACTTCGCGATTTCACCCTAATGGATTCTTTGTACCTTAGTACTGGAATATCATTGAGTAGAAGAAATTGGAAGTATTGAACATTAAGATGTCCAACTAGTGCATTTTTTCCCTCCTTGATGTATCCATTAAGGAAACTTTTGAAGTCATAGACCTTGTCAATAAGTGTAGGTGGAAACACTCGGTTTTCTTCAATTTTGCGATATGTATCCATCATTTCAAGTAAAGAATATATATCTTTACTTTTTAGGTTGGAAGAAATTATTCTGTAAGTTACATCGATGTCTTCATGGGTGTGCCCCACAGGCAATAATCCAACCTCAAGAGTGACGAAGACACCAAGTGCATTTAAAAGTGATAAAAACATGAAAAGATAGCGATTCTTATTATCACTTGTTGCATTGTCCAACTGTAACAACAAATGTGGAGGAAGAGCTTTAAAATCAACATTTTGGCTCTTTGATCTTCCATGAGATATAAAATCATCCTTGTAAACTTGACACTTTGAGTAAATAGAGGTGTCAGGTAATGCATTTGTAAGTGGGTTTCTTGAACTTCCACTCTCATAAAGTAGATCACCATACATATCAATTTGTGGGTCTTCAAGGTCCCTTAAGCACTTTGCAAGGGATGTAATAGTAAATTGCGATCCCATTTGTACAAATGGTAGGGAGAAATGACCAAAACCTCCTGTGTTATGCCCATGTGTTAGCATACCTGTCAATGACACACCTAAATTTGTTCCTACAATAGATTTTGATTTGACACGTAGCCTTGGGATTGAAGTCTTTGTTTTATCCATTTTATCATGGATAATGCTCAAATACTCCTTTGGAAACCACTCTGACATAATTCTATGGGCATAGTAGCAATATCTTCCACACATAACAATCTTGTTATGTTTGTTCAGCCTACCTCGTGCCTTTTCTTCCATCTCTTTTGTAGTCGCTGACTTCATCTATGCTTTCAACACAATACATTCACTGCATTCACTGAAGTTGGTGTTCTTTGAAAATGCCACATCTCGAAACTTAGTATTCCATATCTTGCTCATTGTTGACTGTGATATTGATGGGTAATTGAGCTTTTGAAGAGCCTCATTGATCTCTTTTAACAGAGAATTTTGTGTGTAAGTCGAAGGAAGCAATCTTAAAGGAGCAGATGTTCCATCTTCTTCAACTTGACATGTTTGGTTTGGTGAAAAATCTGAATTATCCATTACAATTTTGTGCAATATTTCTATGGCTGCCACGGTGTGTCCTCGTGCTTTGCATGTGTTGGTGTTACCATGAATAGCTTTGATCTGACCATTTTGGAAATATTGTTGGTAGTTATAGAATGTGCTTTGAGGAATATTATGTATTTTATACCATGCTTTCTTACAAATAATATTCCCATTAAATCTCATGTCCTTTACATTTCTAGAAATAGGTGGTAGGCCATGGCCATGGCTCCTTGACATGATTGTGTTTGACGTGAGTGAATTCAAGACAAATTCCCTAATACCATTTTTATTTATTTGTCTCATGCCCCTTCTAGCACCTGCAATGGCCTTCCTATCCACATGTTGAAGACAATCTTTTGTACAACATACATCTGCTGCCAAAAGTCGAATTTCTTTGTCTTCATCTATATTTGTTTGACATTTTGCAATTTTTGTTGTAGCCATAACTCATTTATTCCTTTTATATGGCCTTGTTACATGCATATCAATTGAGTTTATATATTTTTCATTACAAAGATTCCCATCCCATTTGTTTAAGGGATTTGTGTCTTCTATAACATCCCATAACACCATTTCCTTGGTTGGCTCCTTGAACTTTTCCTTAACCCTTAATATCACACCTTTATCGTCCACCAACTTATTTATTGGCCATCTAACCAAACAATGTATAGACTTATCCCCAATTCTGCATATTTCACAATTTCCATCTATCTCTTCCAAAAAAACACCAAAGTCCATTTCTCCTAGTGTTTCACCTTCAACAATGTCATCCTCGCAGACATTAACTAGCATTCCTTTGGCAATGCACATGCTTGTTCCCATGCATTCATGTGTAAGAGAAACATTTTTACATATGAATTTAACCCTATCTTGGGGAATATTTATGGCATGATCATGACAATGAGGTTCCAAATCTGATTCTGGCCAAATCTCATAAGATTCCAATACACCCCCTAGTATATGCTCAAATCATGTTGGATGTGGTAGAGCAACATCATTCTTTAAAACCTTCTCAATTTTAACCACTATGCATCCTCTCTTTACCATATTTCCATGCACTTTATGCCCAAGCTCTATATTGAATATGGAGCCCTCACCAACCTTCATTCCATGTTGCAGAAGATCTACCTTTTCTCCAATAGAAAATGTAGAAGAAACATTTGCACCTATAGACGAATGTAAATAAGGTTAGTATTTACTCAAAAAAAAAGTATTATACTATCAATAATATTTGAACACATGCTTCAATATTTTGATTTACCTATGTTGTGCCTCAAATCTCTGATCTTCCATGGATGTATGTCCCCTTCATCAACATCCTCAATCAAATGTGGTTGAGTGACATCAATTATCAAAATTGCAACATAACATGCATGAACCCTTTCTCCGACATAATAAGTTCTAGACTCTGTAGATTCGACCCTTCCTAGCCCAACGACTTTATCATTAATAAGGAGATCAACATAGTCCCCTTTTGCTATATTTTCCATTTTAGCTTGTACCAATTCTGTAACAACAATTAAACCATAAATTGTAATTAAAAGGTTGAACCATGTAAAGTGTGATTTTATATTTTCGCAAAAACACACAACTTTCAAAAAGTAATATAGATGCAATAATTTAAAAAGTATGGTAGTCATATTGTATGTAATGAAACATTGTTCCCCACCATCTAGTGCCTACTACCAAAAAAGTACTTTACATGCAAATTACACAAAAAAACATATATGAAGACCATGCAATGAGAGATGTAGATAGTGACATAGAATGACAAATATAAGCTCATATCAAACCACCAAGTTCCTATTTAACTTCAGAAATGACACTTGTAGTCTTAATGCATGTGTATGAATAATGATCATAAGAAATTTGTAGAATTTGAAGAACCAAAACATGGTCCATTGTAAAATCTAAGAAATTCCAAGATTGATGCTACATAAGATGTCTAAAAGCCCCATGAAAAGTAGATATTATTTTTTCACTTAGTGAGGATGTTTGATGTTTGAACTTGATAATCAAAAGCCAAACTAGAGGTTTTCTTCCAAATAAAAGTTTTGAATGACAAATATAAGCTCATATCAAACCACCAAGTTCCTATTTAAATTCAAAAATGACACATGTAGTCTTAAATCCTGTGTATGAATAATGATCATAAGAAATTTGTAGAAGTTGAAGAACCAAAACATGGTCCATTGTAAAATCTAAGAAACTCCGAGATTGATGCTACATAAGATGTCTAAAAGCCCCATGAAAAGGAGAAATTATATCCCCTTAGAGAGGATGTTTGATGTTTGAACTTGATAATCAAAAGGCAAACTAGAGGTTTCCTTCCAAATAAAAGTTTCGGTACTGTAAATACTAAATAATTCTCATTTTTATTCTAAAAGAAAAGAAATTGAATTTTACAAATCTTTAGTTCCAAGTTAGAACTCCCTACCTATACTCATTAAGGACATACTATTGAGGATGAATACAAAGGGATGTTAACTTTAGGTCCTCAAAAAGTGTAGATTTGAGTTTTCCTAGATTTTTATGTTGATGAGGAAGAGTCTTATCTTATGCATCCAAACATTAGTGAAATTGTTTTTGGAAGTTCATAACTATACAACAAAATAGAGAGAAAAACAATACATGTTAAAAAATTATGCTTGATACTTTAAAGTTGCATACATTTGCATTGGAAGCAAAATTTAGTATACCTCAATAATACATTTATTCATAAACTTCAAAATTATACAAAGATCACATTATTCTCCATGGATCAAATAATTATGATTGGATTTTTGTGTTTGTGCCAAAAGGAAAGCTATACCATTATCTTTCCTTCCAACTCAAGCACAAATGTAGTGCCAACAACAACATATATCTATATACAATTATTTTGCACTATCATTGATCTCCATAAATTGTTCCAAATTCAATAAAAGGGCACATCAAAAGCTATAACTCTAACCATTGTGATTATTGAGACAATGTCACCCCTAGAGCATTGGTTGCATAAGTGTAATGGTGTCTAGAAGAAAGCTAGTAATCACTAGGTATCCTTCTTGCATAATCACAAATGCATTGCCAAGAATAATTTCAAAGCACTAACCTTGGTGAGGGTGAAATCTTGATAGTTTTCCTTTTGGAACAAGAACAAAGAAATCTAGTGCATTTTATAACTCCTTCTAACACAAATAAAAGAACATTTCCAACAATAATGTTGCATTGCGAAAAAAAATCAAGGGATGCAAGATTTACTTCTATCACAAACACAAACACATTTTCAACAATAACATTGCAGGATGAAGGAAATTTAACACATTATAACCTTCCTTCTAGCATAACAACATACATATTTCTAATAACAACATTACATTATGAAGGAAATATAATGTGTGCTAGCTTTCCTTTTATCACAAGTAGAACCCCATTTCGAGCAACAACATTGCACCTTAAATGAAAGCTAACAATCAATATCATTCCTTCTACTACAAACATAAGCATATTGCTAGAAGCAATGTTACACGGTCAAATAAACCTAGCACATGCTAGATTCCCTTCTAGCACAAACACAAGCACATTGCCAACAACAATTTTGTAAGGCGTTTGAAATCCACCACATGCTAAATCTTCTAGCCTAAATAGAAGCATGTTACTCACAAAAACATTGCAAAGTAAAAGAAATCTTACACATTCTAGAGTTTCTTCTAGCACAAACAAAATCACATTGCCAAAAACAACATTGCAGGGTGGAAGATATATAACCTATATTTCATTTACTTCTAGCACATTGCCAACAATAACATTGTAGTGAAAACGAAATCAAATGCATGATAGAATTCCTTCTAGCACAAGCACAAGTACATTTCCAACAATATTGCATTGCAAAAGAAATACAATGCAGGTTATATTTCATCCTAGCACAAATACAAGCAAGCAGGTTTCCAACAACAATATTGCATCGCGAAACAAATCTATTGCATACTAGATTTTATTCTAGTACAAACATAAGCACGTTTCTATCACCAATATTGCATTGCAAAAAAAATTAGGTGCATGCTAGAATTCCTCCCACAATACACAAACATAATGTCAAAATCAATATTGTAGGGTAAATGAAATCTAAATCATGGTAGATTTTCTTCTATCACAAACATAAGCATATTTCCAATCACAATATTGCAAGGTGAATTTGATCTAACATGCTATTTGTACTTTTATCTCAAACACAAACATGTCACTAATAACAACATTGCAAGGTGAATGAAATCTAACACATGCTAGATTTCCTTCTCTCCCAAACAAAAGCACATAACAATATTGTAGGGTGAAAGAAACATACCACATATTAGATTTTCTTCTAGAACAAACAAGCATATTGTCAAAAATACCTTATGCAAGACAAAAGAAATCCAGTGTGGTAGATTTCCTTCTAGCACAAACACAAACACATAACATTGTAGAGCTTAAGAATCTAGCGCATGCCAGATTTTGTTATAGCATGAACACAAACATATTACCAACAACATTCTAGGGCAAAAGAAATCTAGCACATGCTAGATTTCCTTTTAGCACAATCACAAACACATTGCCAATAACATCATTGTGGTGAAGGAAATATGGTGCATACTAGATTTCCTTCTAGCACAAACAATTGAATTTCCAACAACAACATTGCAATGCGAAAGAAAGCTAGTGCACACTAGATTTCCTTCTAACGCATAGACAAACACATTGTCAATAAACTCATAGAAGGGTGAAAGAAATCTAATGTATGCTAGATTTGTTTCTAGCACAAACACAAACACATTACAACATTTCTAGATAAAAGAAATCTAGCACATGGTAGATTTACTTCTAGCGCAAACAAAATCATATTGTCAACAACCACATTGCAGTGAAAAAGAAATCTAGCGCATGCTAGATTTCTTTCGAGCCAAAATTGAAGCATGTTGGCAATAAAAACATTGCAAGGTGAAGAAAATCTAACACGTGTTAGATTTACGAATAGCACAAGCACACAACAAAATTGTAGGGTGAAAGAAATCTAGCATGTTAGATTTGCTTCCAACGTAAACAAAAGCATATTGCCAACAACAACATTGCATGGAAAAAGATATCTAGAACAACTTCTATCACAAACACAAGCACATTTCCAATAACAACAACGCAAGGTAAAAGAAATTTAATGCATGTTAGCTTTACATGTAGCACAAATACAAGCATACTACCAACAACAACATTTCATGCCAAAAGAAACCTAACGCATGTTATATTTCCTTCTAACACAAACACAAGCACATTGCCAAGGTGAAGGAAATCTAACACGTGCTAGATTTCCTTTTATAATAAACAACCAAATTGACAACAACAATATTGTTTAAAGAAATCTAGCACAACTTCTAGCCCAAACACAAGCACATTTCCAATAACATTCCCAAGGTGAAGGAAATCTAACACGTGCTAGATTTCCTTCTATCATAAACAACCAAATAGACAACAACAATATTGCAAAGAAAAAGAAATCTAGCATAGTTTCTAGCCCAAACACAAGCATTTTTCCAATAACAACATTGCAAGGTGAAAGAAATTTAACCAGTGTTAGCTTTACATGTAGCACAAATACAAGCATGCTACCAACAACAACATTGCATGCCAAAAGAAATCTAGTGTGTGCTATATTTTGTTTTAACACAAGCACGAGCACATTGCTAGTAAGAACATTCCAAGGTGAAGGAACTCTAACACATGTTAGATTTCCTTCTATCATAAACAACCAGATTACGAACAATAACATTGCATTGTGAAAATTCCTTCTAGCATGTCGATAAAAATATTGCAAGGTGGAAAAAATGTAAGGTGTGCTAGTGTTGGAAATATTGAGAGGGGGGTTGAATCAATATTTCTTTACAATTGTTATATTATACCACTTAAAATCACTCATTCAACCAAAACACAAGATGTGCAACAAGAAAATAATTTTATTAATGAATTTGAGGAATCTAAAAACCCAAGCTCCAACTTGTACAACAAAGTCCTTAACTCCTTCAAGGCTTGAACCCTGAATGAGGACTCTAATATTCAACTACAAATCCAAGCTCCAACCTTGTACGACAACTCCAATCCTCTACAAATCCAACCCTCTCAGTTTGCTTCAATTCCTTAAGGTGACTCAATACTGCTTCAAGCCTCCATCAAAAACTCCAAATACTTCTAAAAATGTATCCAAGATAGGTCTGGAAAGTGCTCTCAAATCTACCTCTACAAAAACTTCATGTCTACTTCAACAAAACTTTTATGGTTGCACCAACAAAACATTTCTTCGAGTGTTGATCTTCAACTATGCTCCAAGGATGACTACTCCAATAAAACAAGTCTTTAAGTGTTGGTCTTCAACAACACTCCAAGGGTGATTGCTTCAACAAAACAACTCTTCAAGTGTTGGTCTTCAACTATGCTTCAAGAGTGACTGTTGTTTCAACAAAGGCTTGAAGAATGCTCAATTAATGTCATCATCAATGCACTCTACTATCAACTCAAAAGATGCTCAAAGTATGTTATCATTTTATCATTCAATGAAGGTGTCTCCTAGGCTCTTCATGTGTGCTTGAAAGAATGTCCTTCGATCTATAAGGATTACTTTAATGTTGTTTCAAATCTGACTTGATATGTTGATCAAGCCTCTCAAGGTGTAATATTAACAGTGATAACTGTTAATGGAAAAACTAACAGTGATAAAAAAAACATGCAATAAACCCAACACAAATATTTTTCAGCAAATGCCCATGATACAGAAATGCTCCAAACACACCAAAATGGGCAAATTTTATTATAAGATATTGTTGGAGTACAATATAAAAAAAATGTGCACCCTGGATTTCACAAGGCAAGCTACAAGCCTCTAGTGGATGTTTTACCAATGCCAAACTGTTGTTGGAATTTTCCCACTAAAAATTTGCACTGACCTTGTGATTTTTGCATTGTTGGTTGTGTTGATACCCTGATTAGCCCCCTCCTAACTGTGAAATTTTATGAATATTACTTATGCAGAAACCCTATTGTTAAATTACGATTTACTTCTCCTACTTATACAAGTTATTAATCTAAAATGTTCAACATTAACATCGAAGTAAACACTTTAACGGCCTACACAGATCCCGATCTAAATTGAATATATGCACATAGACAAAGTGACACACAAGATTTTCTGGACAACTGTCCTCGAAAAAACCCAATGCGGGGAAACCGATCTTCTAGTTGCTGGAGGGTTTTTATTATTATGTAGATTCTAAGTACAACAAATCTGGGCACCTTATTGGTTAACCCGACAGAGAAAAAATCTGTAGCAATACCTCGGTTTCAGGGACGGAAAACTGGATTGATTCACACCCTCAAACGGGATTTACAGAACTCAACCCTTTTCTGTCTTCAGAAACCCCAGCGCAGCTCTGAAGCCCTTTGCGTCAGCTCTGCTAGCCTACATGTGCCTCTGCGTTGCTCAGGAGAGGCCTGCGTAACCCCATACTAGGTTACGTTTTCCTTGCGTTGCCGTAGTTGGGCCTGCGTAAGCCTTGATGGCCTCCTGCTACCTCTGCACTGCACTTTCTGGGCCTGCAAAGCACCTGTGTAGCACTGAGCCCTCTGCATTATGCAGTTGTTGCTCCCTCTGCACTACTTTGACTTCTGCTTCTCTGCCTCTTGCTAACTCTTGGCTTGGGATCAGATCATCCCTCTCACAAATACTACCCCTCGCTGCAGCTGAAACACTTCTGGAAATTCTTAGCAAACCACACCCTAGAATTCCAGCTTAGTCTCAGTGCTCTGCCTCCGTGTGTGTTCTCCAACTAATCCCAAGCCTTTCCTTTATACTTTTCTCATTGGGAAACCAACAGCTGTGATCTAATCCTGAATTGATGACTACGATTAAAAGAAAGCTTAATTCGTGTGACTTAAGTCATTTCCATCACATGTTTAAATTAACTACCTTTAACCTTTTAATTTTCCTAATCAGACTTAGGGTCCTTAATTAAAAATATTAATTAATTAATTATCTCTTAAACTGGATGGAATTTCTCAAATCCCTTTCTGGGTCTTGGAGATCTCATGTAATCTAGTCCCTCCACAAAGTTTGGGAGCTAGAGCACATCTGATGCTACCCCAAAACTCAAAAATATCAACACTAACTGCTTAGAAAATTTTAATAAATTAGACATGGAATCCTTGTCAAAAACCCAAAAAAAACCTAGAAAGGGTTTGCCCTGGTTTTGATGCTCAAAAAATGGCCCCAAATTGCTTGACCCTCCTCTAAGTGCAGAAAAACTAGAACTGTGACTGATGTTGGAATGAATGTCCCAAAATGGCTGGAAAATTCTTCTCAATTGCGCCCCAAACCAAGCCTAAGAAACCCAGCTCTCAAAATCCCTTCACAAGCCACCCCACAATTGTGCCTCCACAATGATTGCACAGTTTCTAGGTAGGATGACGTAGTTTCTCCTCTGGAAAATCAGTTTGATGTTGTGTGTTGAATTCTACCCTTGCAAATCTTCCTCCTTTTTCCTAGAATTGACCAAAAATTACTTCGACAATGCTACAACTCCCAATTCCAGCTCTTCCTCCTCAACTCTCTATGTGGCCTCCTAAATGCGTCTTAGTTGCGCAAAAACCATACCACATGTGTGGCCATCTATCCAACTCCTGAAACTTATGAAGAATCCTTCCTAGGGTGGTACTCAGAGTCCATCAAAGAAAGGTTGAGCTTCCTCCTTTGGAAACTCTTGTGTTGAACAACACTATGTAACCCTGCTAAACAACTAGAGCAACACTTCAATTGTCAAATTATCAAAAGGCCTCAAATGTTGCTTCCTCTCTCCTATTTATAATTTATGTTCATTTCCTCCATGTGGGCCCCTCACTAAGCAATTCAAACCTCTTCCCTTGGCCATATGATTTATCTCTCCTCAAGGAGTGCATATTAGTTGGGGAGGTGGCCACCACATTACACCAAGGCAAACATTTCGACCCCCTTGTTCTATGTTTCCTCTCCAAAATTATCTTAGGCCCCCAAAACTAGCAAAATGGAAAATTTGTGGTACTATTGACAAAAAAATTTTAGGAAGGGATATTACAGTTCTCCCCTCCCAAATGTTGCTTATCCCCAAGCAACTGTAAAACTAGGTGCTGCAAACTCTGCTTGTTTTCCCACGTGGCATCCTGTTATATTGTTAGCTTAGGTTAGTTACATCATTTTCCCATTAATCCATTAGCAATATCATTAATCATAAGTGTAACTAATGAAATAACATAAGTAATAAATGTTGAAGATAAGCCAAGACAAAAGAACATACGAATATGGCTCAAGCCAGGGAAAAACGTCAAGATGGGGAAAACCCTTATCAATTCTTTTTATCATTTATGTCAAATGTTCAACACAGAGAGAATACAATACTTCAAAGTCAGAATGATTTTCAAATGAGAAGGTTTAATACCACTGCCCTTAGATAAGAGGAAGGTTCCAACAAGGTTGCAAATCTTATGTTTGGTGTAGGCTCCAAGGACTTGTGCCTTCTCTGCAATTCTGGTAGGACTGACCAGGGCGTAAACACAGTCAGCAACTACCCCATTCACAACCTTAAATACCTTTACTAGACTGCATATTACCTTCAACCAGACTCTTCAAATGCTGGTAGCCCATAAGCCTTCTTATAGTCTTCAAAACCCACTACACAGCCTCATGATAAAGCAGCCCTGATTCTTGCTGTAGGTTCTTGGTCTCCAGGACAGGGTTCTTAGCCATGTGGCCTAGCTGTAGCTAACCTAAACTAGTGCAGATGGCTTCAAGGAGAATGACACCTTCACAACAATCCCAAACTTTCATCAAAATCACCCTTAACATGTGTGACTTCTATCTACTTGAACTCAGACCTGTGATGAAGATAAAATGCCCAAGACAAATCATAAATGTGCCCAAACCAATCTCATCCTACATCCTGTGGTACTCTACCCTTGAAGATGACTAAATTGAACCCAACCTTGCCTTCATCCTTCGTTGGAAATCACCTTGCAGCCTCTGCATCACCCCCTTCCAGGCTCAGCGTTCAGCCCCAGCCAAGTTGTTTTGCCTCCTTGGACCCTGACAAACAGCCTCCCAGTGCCACTTTCCGGATCTTGGCCTCCAAAACTGATCCACCAGCAAAATTTTGAAAACCCTTCCTCTTCCTCTGCGTGAGCCTATGCAGTCACTGCGTCAGCCCTCTTCCTTCAGCGCTTGCTTTGGCTAGATCTCTTTTTCCTCTCTCTGACTAATGCTCCACCAGTTGAGAAAGTCTCTTCCTCTCCAGATGTTATCTATGCCCCTCACTGCTCAGATCTCTAGCTTGAATTTCTCAGCAAATCACGACTCAGCGAAACAAGCTCTGATACCATGTGAAAATTCGATTGCCCGAATACTACTGCCGCAACTGATGAGAATTCTTATATTTGTTAATTACTTGAACAAATTATTTACTGTGTTCTACGGTATATACTGAAACCCATACACTATAGCCTTCACAAAATTAAACTGCGGAAAATAAATGTGCAGAAACAAGATCTGAGCAAGAGTAAATCATAGACACGTGACACCGTTATTTTTGGACCAATGTCCCCGGAAAAACCCAATGCAGGAAAATCGGTGCAGCAACTGAGGGTTTGTTTATTATGCAGTAATTTTATGAGTACAAATCTATGATGGTCGAAACTAACAAATCATACAGAGGAAAACTGACAAATAAAATCTCGTGAGAAGATCTCACTCTGCCACGGGACTCCAACACTGATCTTAGCTAGAGATGAGTTGCTCTGCGCTGCCTCTATGCAGTGACTGCGTCACTCTGCGTGGTCTCTGCGTCACAACTGAAATTTCCCTCTCTCTTTGCACTAGATCTCTCTGCTGACTGGAAACGACGCCCTTCTGGCCTCTAGAAACTCCCTCTGGTTACTGGCAATAAACCCCGATTGTTTCCTCAACAAAAAATCGAACTCCCTCTAAAGCTCTACGGAGTCCCTGCATAGCCTCTGTGCGGTTGGCTCTTTGCTGCTCTATGTGGCTTTTACTACCTCCTCTGCTTTGCACTCTCTGGAACAGGAAACTCTTCCAACCAAAAATTATCTCTGCCCCTCTCTGCAAAAATATTCTCGATCTATTTTCCAAATGATCCATCAAGTCCTTATAATCTTCTCATTGAGTATTCAACAATCGAGATTAAATCGCTAATCAACGGCTAAGATTAACTTGACTTGATCTCTGACGTTTCTAGAAGATTCACACTCTATTTTAATTAATATTTATTAATTTTTTTAATTTCCTAAGTTTAGACTTAGGGTCCCATTAAAAATAATTAATTATTTCCATAAAACATAATCTGAGTGGAATTTTCCAAAATCCTTTTTGGGTTCTTTGGAATACATGTGCCTAAGCCTCCCTGCAAATTTTGAGACTTAGAGCACCTTTGATGCTACCATAAATCAACACTCCCTGTTAGCGAGGAATGTGCTCTAGCAATACATCCAGTTGAAGTACTGCTCTGATTCTGCAACATCCCCTTTGCGCTGCTGATGTCTGACACTGTTGCCCACCAACACCGCGTTGTTGCATCCATGTTGTTGTTGACCATGCATGCTACTGCACTGCAACAAAAAAAACATGCAAAATCTGAACTAAGTGTTCAGTAGGATGCATCTCGTACTGAAGATCTGATTGCTACTAGGATCTGCATTGTCCCTCTGAAGTTGTTGCGTTGTTGTTGACTCTGCACTGTTCCTTCCTACATTGCTTCCAACTCTACTCTACGTTGCTCAGAATCTGGCACTCTATAACCACTGCGTTGTCACTTCTGCACCAATTGAAGCTTGTCCATCTTGCTACTTCTGATTTGGTCTCCCGTAGCAAGGTGATGATCCGAGAGGTGGACTCCTCAAGGATTCTGCCCAATCTAAAGTTCTGCTGAACTACAATTCTAGATCGGCCCAACGCTTCCCTAGGGATATATGGACAATCATGGTGAATATTGTAGGGTAAAGGAAATCTAGTGCGTGGTGGATTTACTTCTAGCAAAAACACAAGCATATTGCAAACAACAACAATTCAATGCAAACAAATTTAATGCATGCTATATCAATGTTAAACTTGGCTTCCATAGTAATGTTCCACATTTGAATGGACTTCCCAAAAGATTGCATTTTGTTTAAATAATGGTTCATGCATCTCCAGTAAAAACTAAAAGCTAGATGCCAAAGGTGTTTGTCAGATGTTACTTATGAATGCATAGATAAGATTGATGTAATTCATATATTCTCATTGTAATACTGAATGCTGAATCTATCCCTTCAATGGTCCATGAATTGAGTTTTAACTCGTTCAGATATTTGTTTCTACAGAATGGAGCTCAGTAGCAACATAACACTTTTCAGTGTTATTATTCATTAAGTTTTGTACCTCTTGAATTGGAATTGGGTTATGTAGCTACATAGCAACTTTGAGTTTTCTTCCAAGTCTGGGTACTTGTCTATGATTTTTGGTACATATGCAAGCCTTGAAAGCATGAGAATGCACAAGAATAAACTCCTGGGATGAATACTCATTTCATTATAAGGACTTCTCTTACGTTGATGTCACCATGTCAGCAAGGACATTTGTAGATAGCTTGACACAAAGAAACAAGCAATCAAATTCCCCTAGAATGCACTTAACTTTCCATATGCCTAAAAGCAGAGGCAATAGCTAGCTGGAATCCAATCTAGGAAAATGCCCATATAATCATCCTATGCTTAGTAGTGCTTACAAGGAAATCAGTTTGGCATGTGTTTAAAGTCTGTACAATAAAAAAAAACACCCAGCAATCTGAACAGGCAATAGGATATCAGTTTACCAAGTCAATCTAATAATATAGCACGTGTGGCATCACCTTGAGATTTTTGCCTTGGGTTTACTGGCTGTTTGACTTGTCAAGTGAAGGATATTCCCTTGGATTATGTGTAATCAATGGGCCGGGATCTTGAGCACTAAGGAATGAGATGAACTTGTAGCTGATTTTATCTCATCACTGGTGTATTCTAGCTGGGTAAGTGTCAGTTGATGAGGTTGCAACTTTTCACATATTACAAAAAAATATGTCAATATATGGTGGCAGAGGGAGTAAAACTCCATTATCACCAGAAGACACAGGTACAATAGACAACGAAGATGACCAGTTTTTCTATCTTACTGATGCAGAGACCCAGTTGTTGCCATAGAAGTTAAACAGCTAAATTTAGACTATTGATTATAATGACACTTTCATCATGATCTCTATAAGGTAGTACCTAATAATCCTTTTCCTTGTTAAGTGAGGAAGCAAGAGAGCTCAAGTCCTTAAGTACCCTGAGAATTGCAGCACTAGACATTTTACTTGAAAGAAGCATGGTATTTGTCTCAGCAAAAACACTGGAGTTCACTCACTGCAACCTTGCTCAATTTGGCAATTTGGTGATGAAAATATGTCAATGGGGAGGTGCCAGTTTCAATAACTTAGCCAATACATATACATCATGAGAATATACAAGGTCTAACAAACCTTTGCATGCCAGCAAGGATGATAACAATCTAAACTCTGTTCCAGGAACATTGACCAGCATTGTTTATAAAATGCCATGTCTCACCTCAGCACAAGCACAGAACCAAATCATCACTGTGGTGTATACTTGTGCTGAAAGCCACAAATGCACACCAAGATGCACGCTAACAAATGTCCTTGTTGACACTGTCTTTGTGTCAAGCTATCTACAAATGTCCTTGTTGACACTGTCTTTGTGTCAAGCTATCTACAAATGTCCTTGCTGACATTATGACATCAATGTAAGATAAGCCCTTATAATGAAATGGGTATTTATCCCAATGACATCAATGTAAGATAAGCCCTTATAATGAAATGTGTATTTACCCCAAGAGTTTATTCTTGCACGTTCTCATGCTTTCAAGGCTTGCATATGTGCCAGAAATCATAGACAATTACCCAGACTTGGAAGAAAACTCAAAGTTGTTATGTAGCTACCTAACACAATTCCAATTCAAGAGGTACAAAACTTAATGAATAATAACACTCAAAGTGTCATGATGCTTCTGAGAATGCAGGGGTCAACAAGAAGAATATTAGGTGAGATAGAATATGTTGGATAAAAATAAAGATCATTGACATTAGAAAAAAAGTCATAGGATTAAGATCTCTTGATTAGATACCAATGATGGTTGGAGAACATGCTACATGGTCTTGAACATGACCATCATGGTTTCCCAAATGTGGTGGTTGTGCAAATGCATCTTGTTGTTATGCTAGATTTTGCACAAAAAATCTAATTTTGTGACTGTCACTATGCCATGAAACATCACAAGTAGATCTAGAGTTTGTGAAAAAAATAAGCGAATTTTACATCCAATGGATCTCCCTTTTCCACGAGGATTGTGACTCTAAGTGAGTTTGAACAAAATCATAACATAAAATAATCATAACTTCCTCAATACTTTTCAAAATCACTATTATGATACCAATTCAGAAATGGCATAAAAATTTGGTCTCTGATGGCAGACTTCAATCTAGTACCTAGGCAAGGAAAAAAATGCCTTGCAAGATAGGGCTTTGATATGTATGGAAGGACAACCTCTTGAGGGAATAACACCTAAATACTGCACAAAATCACTATTATGAACCCAATGTGGAAATGAAGCCAAAATTCTGCATCTTGCAGTTTGATTTTAATTATCCACACTAGTGAAAAAATATGCATGTCACAATTTTTTGGTGGTTGAAGGGAGTAGATCTAGTGGAAGTTGAAAAGTAAAAAACCTCAATGAGCCAAGGAATAGAGCCCTTGATTGTAAAAAACCACCAGTGTTAGATCTAGTAGCTGTGTGAGATGGAAACCTTAAGAGGTGACTAGATCTACAGGATGCAATCATTGTATTACAGCTAGTGCACCCCTCTCGTCTCATTTAGTAAATAACATAGGAGTGACCTATACCTTAGAATTTGGAGGGATTGAGTGCTTTGTCCTCTTTTGGATTTAGAGTGATGAAGGTAGCATTTATGGTTGGAAAGGCACCTCAGATTTAGTGTAACTTTTCTTCAATGCCTAGACCTCATTTTTAATGGTGAACCAAATGTGGTGGAAGAAATTTGTGGTGAAAACATTAGGACTTGGATATTTTCTAGCAAGCATATTCCATGACAGTCAATTTGACATATATTAAAGTGATGGGCCTCATGGGACTGGCAGTGTGTTCTTTCAAGACTAATTAGGGGATGTGTTTAGTGATCATGTGAATGGCAATGAAACCATCCTATTTGAGTTTTGAGAGGAGAGACCAGAAAAATTTTGTTGGTTTGTGCTCAATATGTTGACGAGAAGTTAGATTATTACCTTGATTGTTCTTGAGATGAATAATTCTATTACAATTCCAATGTTGAATCATCGAGCTCTATAAGTAGCCAATACCTCTAACTTGGGCACATCTGAAAGGAATCTAGGTCTCATTCTGGATCATACAGAAAAGTCTTGTTTGATTAGCAACTGTGGCAATTTGGGGTCTTTGTTTGTCTTGTGCAGACCTTGATATTAAATTCTGAAGAAGAGCGAGTCTCTTTCATACTCCCATATTTGCAACAAAGATATTTGAATATAGGGTCTGGATTTTTGCTCAGAAGTTTGGGATCCATTGATCCAGTCCCTTGTCATCCAATTGCAATCAAAATGAAAGAAATCCATACCTCTCATAGGTCCAAGATTTATCTGTTGATTGGACAACATTCTGGCCTGCAGATCCCTGGACGATTGTCTTATCTTAACCTTTCTCTAAATAAATTTAAGACTGAAATTAATGATCTGAAATGTTGTAGGACTGTAGTCTGTTTCACGAAGTCCACATGACTCTCAGAAGATAACTTGCTCAAAGATGGTCTGTTGAAGGAGTTATCTGATTCTGTCTTCTTTCAATAAATCCGAAGACATGGACTTGTTCCTAAGCAGTTTCGGGATCGTCTATTGATACACACCCAAGACATTAATGATGGTCTTATGATACATATAACTCCATATTGCTCCCACAAATGGGAGATGGGGTTTTATTTGTTAGAAATTTCATTGGCATTCACCGACCTATGGTGGATTGAAGACAAGACAGCCTGATCTGCAGCATAAATCAAACATATGTTATGTTATCTTCCAAGGTGATGCTTGTGCCTCAGACTGAGTTTAATCTGCATATAAGAATTTCACTTCAGAAGATTGAATTGTCCACTCTCAAGGCATCCTCAAGTGGGCATTGTGGCACTCATTTGGCATTTGTTCTATTAGTGATCAAGAATCCCCATAGGCGAAAATATGTATCAAACTAAAGATGTTAAAGAATTTTCAACAGCTTTTATTGTTACAGACCTGGAGGTATCTTATCTGGAAAGTTTCAACTTAATATACATGATGGTATTGCAAATTCCAGGTGTTCTTTGTTAAAGAAGATTCGGCCACTGTACTCCAAGGTACTTCCTATGATAACATCCATGACATGCTTTGATCCCTGTATCAAAGCCCTCAACTGTGAGCCATTATCAAGCAGAGTTTAAATAGAGTCCTGACCTTGCACATTGATCAGTCATCACTGAATTTCCGTTGATATAAGTATGATGAGTAAGTGATACTGCCTCTTGTTCTCACAGATTTTTCATCTTCAAGCAAACGAGATTCACATTATAAACAAAGGACAATCTCTGCAAAGAAAAATCCCCAGTATCTATGGCATCATGGTTGTATATTTTAATCATACTCAATGTCAGAACTAAGTATACCCTCCTTTATCGGAATGTTATTCCTCATCTTTCATAAATTTCAAGGTTACTAGGGTATGCTACTTAAATTTACTTCTATGTCAAAGAACCGAATGATCTTGTTGGAAAAAATCAGTTTCATTCCATTAGGTGTGCTGATAACCTTTGGAGAAATGAAATTTTTTCTGGAGCTAAAGGGGGTCATAGTCATTTGGAAGTCTGAATGGTTTGCTATCCTTAAGCATCAAGAATCTGAGGTACCTTGTTGGAAGATACACAAATGCTTGCATAAGTGATCTTGAATTAAGTATCCTCTGATGATTCAAGGCTAGATGGGCAATGGAAGGAAGGCCTTCAGGAAAACAGGCAGTTATAATCTTCTCCTCCAAAGGATAGACATCTTGACATGACAATATACAGTGTTTAATAATCCTCGTATCTATCAAAGAAATAGACTTAAAAGTCAAGGTGGGAAGACCTTACCATTACAACTTAAAGACATATCCCAGTGTTGGCTGTGCAACAACATCTGATCTTTCTGATCTGAACAGTATTATCTATCTCCATTATGACAAGAATAGAGGAAAAGGCTATGATTGTCTTGATATAACAGTCAAATTTATTTTGCATACAACAGTTGATGTTATACTTCCTCTGACTCTAACTTGAAGAAGACAATAAAATTTAGAAGATTGTCTTTGTAAAAGATTATAGAAGCCTGCTGCTTATAGCCGAAATCATCTGCAAGCTACTTTGAAAGTTAAATTACCATCTGACAGAAGGTCTCAGAGGGAGCTACAGTTTATTCCAAGAAAGTCATCTATATCAAAGGACATTGACCTCATGACATTCGACTATAATAGTTCAATGACTCCCAAGATAAATTGGCTGACTTTGGTGCACGTATCAAAGGATGAACATCTGGCTTCACATAGCTTGATGGATATGCTTCGTATCAGCATACCTTTTCCCATGATCAGAAGTAGATATAAATGTTTATTAATAAAATTCGTCAGATGTTGATCCTCCTTTCTTCATCATTTGAGTGAGCAGACCTATTCATCTTGATAATATCAAGATCACTTTTCTTCTACAAGAAGCTATAAGTCATGGACAGACCCTATTATCAGGGTCCTGACCATTGAGCTCTATAAGACCAGTTAGAAGAAGTAAAACAATTATCATGAGATATTCAAAAGGCGAAGGATGGCGAAGTACTTCTACACTTTCTGTTGAAAATTAATAAGTCCACAGAAACATGTGGATTCATCTATGCGCTGGATGGAGCCATAAAGCCTGGCTGTCTATCCAGATATCATCACCAAGATCTATAATTGTTTTCCAGGCAGCAACTTGGCATTGTTCCTTATATGAAGGGAACCGTGGCTAAGATTTAACATTGAGCTCGGGGAGCTCCGGGGCTTGGGGTACTTATTGAGCTATAAGCGTCCATAGGTGAGTGGTTCGGCTTCTCAGGTGCGTTGTGTACAAGGTGATTGGTTCACCTTCCCCGCCGTTTATGGACACATGTATGTAAGGTGAATGGTTCACCTCTCACCGGGGATGACATATGGACAGATGAGTGGTTCACCTTTCTCCAATGTATGAGTAGCATGAGCAGTTCACCTTCTCCCTTCGCGGGTACCCCGCTGAAAGATGCACATAGGCATCTATTGGCATGTCGGGTGGGACATGGTTCATCCTTTCCCCACATGTAGGATGCTTGTTCGTTGAGAATTTGGAGGGCTAGTGATTAATTCAAATTCTCTTCTCGATAATTACTTGTGAGGTTGATCGAGTTATTTATGTCTTCCTTCGTTAGCTTATATAATCTTTCATCAAGTCAATTATCAAAAGACACGCAGACACAAGAATTAGCTCCTAGAGCTAGTGCAAAACCTCTCCTCTTGGAGAGGAAAACCTACGAGAAATTCTTCTTATAGATTTTCAAAAGACGAGCACCATGACCAAGAATTAGACCCTTGACCTATATATGCATCCAAGACCTTGGACCTTACTTCTTCGATGTCCTTCAATGTTGATCCTTCTTCTCTTCACCAAGTTGCACCGTTCGCACCAACACCTTTGAAACTCCGCTACTTGAGATGTATATATTAAAGTTAGGAAAGTAAATCACAAATTTACTTTCCTACTTTCCGTCACTTTCACCGCTCCTTCTCTTTGGAATATTCACAAGATTTTCCTGCACTAACGTTTCCAATTTTTTCATGAACTGGAAATGAATACCAATGTTACCTTTGATCAGCTCTTTCACTTCTGGACAGTCCGCAAACCTTTCTCAATTTTGATCCGCACTTTAACATAGGAACATTGCCCTTGAACGTTACATGTATCCAGACCCTATACACTGTAACCACTTCAGGATTATACGCAGAAGCTTTGATGAACAGTCAGAGATAGTCCGCACTTCTGTTCTAGGAGACCGCAACACTTTATTTCACTAAGATACCACAAGGATGTATGTATCTTAAACAGTCCTGAAACTCGTCAAAATCCGCACTGAACCTCGTCCAAAAAATCCACACTTATGTTTCAGAGATGATAGAAATTTCTTGTCTTCAAATGACCGCAGAACAGGTGCATATATAGAGACAGCTTTATTGTCTTTAGACCGACCTTCCATTTAGATTGTAGGCCGACTTTAACACATCATTTTAGTTTATCTTACAACGTTGTTGGAGGGTTGAATTAAGTCATTCATTCACGGTTTCTTTGGCAAGGTCTTGGAGCATTTCTTTAGACTAGATCCTTCATATATAAGACACTTAATTACATTTATACCTAGAAGACAAACCCCTAATACACATCAAGAAGAAGTCTATTAACCTAAAATAAAATCTTGCTCATGAAACTCATGAAGCATGTACAACAAATATACATTTTATTATCTTTGTCTTCTTCTTTCCATAAATACATAATCACATAGTCAATATGAAGACTGATCCTAGTTACACTTTTCAACACTCCCTCTTAACTAGGGAGGTACTCATACAGGTACATGGTCACTTTCAAACTAAAGAATCTCATAAGAAGAATTGGATTGGTAATCGCATCTGTATAGCATCATATCAACCAGCATTGTCCTAGTGCAAGGCCTTCACTAACAGCCCCATCTCTCAACAAGACAATGGACTACAATGTTGGCGAGACACATGACTTATAGAGACCATAGTCATTATCTCTCCAAGTTACATACTCCACCCAGGTGTTCCCAGAGTATGACCTTCTTGGACTATCCTTCTCTTCGGTAGCCAACCCTCAAAGAATATCAGTCCTCGACTAATCTTGTCTTGAATGCCCTATCTCATTCTCAAAGAGTATCGAATGCCAGATGATTACCCAATCCTCCATTTTGTCTTCTAGGTGAAGACCAGAACGATGTGTCTATCCATTCTCTGCACATGGCCTTCACTAAGACTTGTCGTTGTTAGTCCTGGTCTAGTGCATGACACATGCATTAGAGAATCACATGTGTCACTCTCCTTTAACTCAGGAAGGGCATACTTCAAGTTTAGCTCCCATTGGCTTCTTGGGATCTTTATACCTTGGAAGACAAAGGAGTGTTGGGACTTGCATATGTTCACACACGGGGACTGGTTGTAGCTGCTAAATGAATTGTTAGAGGGTTGCAAGATGATGCTTATGACAAATTCTCTGAAACTGACAAATCATGACAGCCTCACATATGTTTGTCTTCAGTGGTTACTTCACATTCGATGACATAGTTTACAGTGCCTTATATTTTATATTGAGAGCTCTCCTATGCTTAAAATAATCTTAAGGGCGTAAAGAAAATCGAGCGGGCCTGTGGCTGCTGCTGCGCACGAACAGCGCAACCTAGTTGCTCCATTCAGCCGCCATGGCCTCTGGAGGGGGATCCGAACCCCTCCCTCTTCCACCGGAGGTGAGTGCTTTCAAGAACTTGGTGGCATCAAGCTGCAAACGCCCTCCAAAAGCATTGCAGAAGAAGTTTGTCAAAAAAAAGGACAGCATCCCTTCGGTGGCTCTCTTGGAAGAAGAAACATGTAGAACCGCCCTGAATCTTGCAGAAAGAGGCCTCATAGGGCAGTTTACAGACCTCTGGCCATCTCCCAAAGCAGTGGAAGACTGGGTAAAGAGAAACTGGATCCCATTAATCAAAGAAGGCATCAAAAATTATTTTGTCGGCAAAGACTTTTCTGTGTTTGTGTTTGAAAATGCAGAGGATAGAAGCCTCATATTCAGGAATGGCCCATACTTCATGGGGCTGCAAAGCTTATACTTAAACAAGTGGTCGCCTGAATTTGACCCCTCCTAAGACGTGCCCTCATCCGTTCCAGTTTGGGTGCATCTCCCTCACCTCCCACTGCATTGTTGGAACCAGAAGTCCCTTTAAATTATTGGCAATACCCTCGAAAAATATATTGATCAAGCTGTTAGAAAATATCAGTACTCCTATGCCCGCATCTGTGTCGAGGTAGACCTGGAAGAAGGGATGCCAGAAGCAATCAATCTAACGGTTGCCGGATGGCCCCATATTCAAGAGCTGGACTATGAACAACTCCCTTTCAAATGCAGACATTGTCACGGTTATGGAAACTTCACAAGATATTGCAAGAAAAATGAATCATAAAGGGGAACACCAATACAGTTCAGGGAAATGAAGAGAGGAGTTATATTCCCATCTCGAATGAGGCCCCAATCCCCAACAACAAGTAAAGCACTCCTGCAGACCCTCTAGAAACAGCCCCTGACAGCATGGAACAGAACGCGGCCCCTTCCTTCAATAAATATGGCGAAGAAACAGAACCATTTGGAGCCTCCCAAGGCAGCCCCTCCAACCCTTCATATGCAGAAATAGCAAAGAAAAATCTTGCAGACAACTCCTACTCCTCATAGGATGAGACCTTTGAGAGACCTTCAAAAAGAGCCGGAAGGAAATCATATAAAGAAGTCAGGGAAGAGGAGGCAGAAAGGCTAAAAATGCAAGGAAGCCAACCCACAATAGAAATGTCCATTGGGAGAAACACCAGAGCAAGGCCTTCCAAGGGAGGACCCTCCAACCCCTCCCCCGGTAAATAATGCGTCTAGTCCCTTGGAACTGCAGAGGCTTGGGGAACCACCCAAAAATCGAAGCCATCAAATATCTATCGAAAACAGACCCCCTCATACATCGTCATGCTCCAAGAGACTAAAATCGAAGGGCCTGCCCTTCTTGAAATCAGCAAGTCAAAGTGGAAGAAAAATGCAGGCAAAGCAGTAAGCTCGAGGGGATCCTCAGGCAGATTAGCTACTCTATGATCTGACGAACACTTCCAACTGCTCAACACCTATGAGACCAAAATTGGATCTTCACAGAGCTAAAATATCTCACAAGTAAGTTGACCTTCACCTTATTCAATCTTTATGTCCCTGTACTTCATGCTGAAAAAAGAGAGTTTTGGAACTCTCTCTCTGCCTTCCTAGAGCTTCACTCCCCTAGTAATATCATTCTGGCCGGAGATCTAAACATAGTCTTGAAACCAAGAGAAAAGAGGGGAGGTAACAGAAATAGAGATCAAATGTTGTCGATGGTGGAAGAGCTAATGCAGCAGTGGGATCTCCTCGATTTTAACCCGGTGAGAGGCCTCTATACCTAGACCAACAACAGATCAGGGGATGACCACATTTATGCCTGACTGGACAGATTCATAGTCAAAGGCACTATGCTGATGGAAAAAATGTTAATCTCAACTAAAATCCTCCCCAAACTCACCTCAGATCACAAGCCCATTCAACTACTTGTGGAAGCTGATGAAGACCTGGGCCCAATCCCCTTCCGGTTCAGCCCTCTGTGGATTGAAAGAGAAGGATTCTTCGAAACCGTTCATATGTATGGTTGGACTAGACAAAGGTCATCAATTGTTCATACGGCAAATCAAACATGGATCATAAATGATTCAGTAGACAAAATATAAATGAGTGGACACTCTCTGGAGGGATCCTTGGGCCTTTGAGCTTAGGGTTACAAGTTGGTTCATTCCCTTGCATGTTTTTCCACGCAAACATACATTAATCAAAACATGCTTTAACTTTTATTGATGGATGTTATGTGCATTGTGGGAAAAGGAAAGATTTGAAGCATATTATTTGGGGTTGTCGCTTTGCCAAACCTATTTGGAAGGTCATCTACTATGATTCTTTGTTTTGTTCTCTTGCCCTCTACACTAGAGGGTAGCTTTTCTTGGTGATTATGCTTTTGTGTAGATTTTTATCAACCTTTTTGGTCATTTCTTAGATTACCCACTCTCTCCAATGTTTGGAACTAAGTTGTGTGGTTTTCATTCAAATTCAGTCAATTTGGAAAAAAATATTGCTGGTGCAAAATAATATGATAAAATCCTCTTATGTTCAACAAAGAGAATTAAGCAGATTTTGTTAGAACTTCCTAAAAAAATGTTAGAATTTAATATGTTGTTCAAAAAACATGTTGACATGTGTGTGTGTGTTTATTTTCTAAGAGCTTAACAAAAAATAAATGAACCTGATTTTTCTCATGATGTAGAGACTTGAGAATTAGGGTTGTTGCTCATCTCCCTTCCTTATTCTCTTGATTTGTACAGAATCAATGGGAATTAAGACTTGGAAACGTCCTCCTCTCTTGCTTGTACTAGCAAGAGTCTCCTGTAATAATGTGCAATCCCAAACCCCTACATCTACCCACAAGAAGACGTCACATGTAACCAGGGTTTATTCTATCGTCACCAAGGCTTCTATAAATGCACTTGAACAGTAAACACAAGGCGAACCCACTCCTAATGGCCTTTCAAAGCCTATGCCAATTGGGCAAAGAAATACCAACACTTATTTTAAAGACTTTATGCTTAAATTTGACATGAGCAACTTTGCTTCTAGTGTTGCACCATGGACCCCATCCTCACCCACTTCCACAACTGCCTATGTGGAAAATGCAACTTTAGTTCCTAATGTGGCTCTGGAGGTCGAATGGCTTATGCAAAAGATTGAACATTTCAAGGCCCATGACATGATCTGCAAATTTAATGCATTGTGGCCTTTGTTGGCATAGCTATAGGCCTGGAATGAATCGTCACGTAGTCCCTTTCTCTTTAAATCTAAGGCCATTCATCCAGCTACAAAAGGTTTCTTCATCCTTGATTAAGTCCAATGCCTACGAGCACTGGCTAAAAGTGGTTATGTGTGGCCTGTGGAAATTGTAAGCTTCTCCGTGTAGACATGAAGCCCCAATTTCAATCCAATCATTAAATCCTTAACAATGATTCTACTTCTTTAAATTCAATGGTCAAATCTGCATTTGGAATTATAAAAACACAAGTCCTTGAACTCCATTAGTGATGTTTTGGATGAATATTTCTATCTTAGTGACGCCATTGGAGCTAAACCTCCTACTAACTTTGCCCACTTGTGTATTATGGAAAAGGGTTGCCAAATCAAATAGTTTTGAGATACTGTGACCACCTCTACTCCCAAGTTCTGGACTATCAGCACATCACATTCCGCACAAGCTGAATTTCAATCAAATGCATATGCATAACTCCAACATGATTAACTCAGAAAACCTGCGAACACAATAATATCTCTGTTCTTTGACAGAGAATCAGGGCAGTTTCAATTGAAAGAGTTGCCTTGTGGGGGTTTAACAGAGTTTAATTTTGCATTTAGGATAGAGAAGCATGCAGGTTTCCCACCTCTATTAGAGTGCCCATTGCCAATTTACCGTTAGCCAACACCCTAAAACCTCATGTACCAAAAACAAAAACAAAAAACTCTGTAACAACTTGAAGTGTCGATCAAACTGTATATTGACCATTATAAAAGTTTCAAAGAGGACTAACGGTGACCCAAAAGACAAGCATCTTGACGAAGAGGGTTGTATACGATAGTCAATCAAGTGCAATTGTGAAACAGAGATCAGGAGTTCGAATCCCATCTAGTGATTTGAGAGAGCATTCAAATTTAGAACTACATTACCGTACCTGCCCTGCTGAAAATTCCTGCAAAGCTCTTGTCGTCGATTCATTGAAAAGTCAATTCGCCCACACCAGAAGAATTGGAAAGCCGAAGGCTATTCAAAATCGATAGCATGGGCATACGAAGATTTAGAATGTATGCAACGCGAATGTAACTTGAATATCTGGAGCTCTCTTTGCTTTGTGCTTGCAGCTATTTAAATGCTTCAGACCTATATATATTATACACAAGTTCATTTTCAGTATTAGTGATTTTTTCAGTATCAGTGATGGTTTCTTTGGACGCAAAGTGTTTCAGTGAGATGAGAAAAGCCTGATTTGAACTCAGTTTTGGTTTTATAGATGGCCTTTTAACATTTGATGGGAAAAAGTCACTATTGGTTGGTTTTGTTGATTGTTTTAAATTGGAAATGTTTTTTAACATTTGGTTAGAGGAGGGAAAATTTATTATTTCTTTTATTTGTTTTAAATTGTAAATGTTTTTTTACATTTTTATTATTGCTTTTACTTTTGTTTTAAATTGTAAGTGTTTTTTTACATTTTGTTATGGGTGGAAAAATTTATTATTGTTTTTACTTGTTATAAATTGTAAATGTTTTTTAACATTTTGTTATGGAAGGGAAAATTTATTATTGCTTTCAACTTGTATTCTATATTTTAATGAAGAAAACGTTATTATGCCAATGTTATTTGGTATTATTATAAAATAATAATAATAAATATTATTTTCAGTGTGAAAAAAAATTGGCTTATATAATGTGTTAGTGCATATGTCGTAGCATTTAAACATATTACTAAATCCACCACTGAAAGCAACACACATCCTAAATAGAAAGGTATTCCACCAGCCAAGTGCAATCATGTGTCATGAATAATATGCAGAAGCAGCGCACATCAGGCATCAGCATAAGTCAGAGAAATATGTACACCCATGTAAAACAACAAATACAAAAGAAACAGTGGATGAGAAACATATCAAAAGTTGTTCCCATCCCGAACCCCCTGTGTGTCACATAAGTCGGCAAAAACTCTCGGACCAATTACACAACACAAAAATAGAAAATACAATAAAAGGAGTGTAAATAGGTCTAAGTCCAGATAGTGCCAAATTCGTAGTTCCAAAAACCATAAGGTTTTCTAGCTGGAGAAAGTAGTGTGTGATAGACATATGTTTACAATATTGTAGAAAGAATAGTAAGCTGACAAGAACGGATCTTCACAATTACTATAAGTGTTTTATATTAACTTCCCGTGGGCGATACTTATGGGCGCTCAACTTGGGGCAGGGCGAAGATAAATCTTTGCACACTTTTACTAAACCCAATGTTGCGGGCACCTCGACGCCACCCCTTTCTGCAAGATCTGATAAACGCTGAGCGTTAGCGAATGTTATTTTCCCTATCTTCACATATTTTCATTAACGCTGAGCGTCCTCATTCCTCCATCCTTCTCCAATTTGCGTTGGAGCTTACCACATACATTTATGGCACATCTCAATGAATACCTGGCATCGTTGGACGCGGACATCACTGGACATGAGGCTATGCTAGAGGCCTTTCAATCAGTGATGGATGCCATAAAGGAGGGGACAGTTGGAACACATGTGAGACATTGGGGCTCAAGGACCTTAGGATCTCCTTCACGATACAACCCTCGCACAAAACATGGCTTTCAAGACCAGATACCAGCTGCACATCACACAGGCACTCGAGATAAACCTCATCATCCTTCCACTGTGACAAAATTGTTGAGCTTTGGCTATGATGTCATGTGGGATAGGGTGGCAAGGCTTCATAAGAGGGCGTTGATCGGGCGATGGCACTTTGACCGGGAGCGCGACAGGGATATACAGAATTGGGTAAACACTGAGTGGTGTCGCATTCTAGGATATTCGCCTAAGGTGTGCCGATTACTGAACGACTGGTATAGTTTTCACTTCCTGACTATGGAGGACGCTACATGGATTATGAAAATACCATGGGTACACGGTAGATGCTTCCTGTCATTACATACCTGGTATATTGGTTTTAATCCAACGTCGGAGGTTCCACGCAATCATCTATTATGGGTTAAACTCTCGGGGTTGCCGCTGGAATTATGGACTCTTAAGGTCCTTTCTACCATTGGGGATTCCATTGGCAGATTTGTATACATGGATCCTAGGGGACTTGGAATGTCTGATAAATGGGTTGCATAGATTCTAGTTGAGCTGGGATTTGTTGGTGGCCTTCCTGCTCAGATTGATTTATCGCGGGACTGTGTAATTCACCAACAGCGGGTTGACTATTGGAGCATCCTCTTCCGGTGCCTACTGTATCACGACACAGGCCACCTGGTTCGAAACTGTCGGAGGCATCACTTCGGGAGGCGATCATACAAGACCAGTGATGTTTCGACAACAAAGACTGCTACTCAGACCACATCACCACCTATGACGGGTGAAAAATCAAGGATGGAACATTATCACACAACCCCCCCTCCTACTCATTTCCTTTATATGTATCTAGATTCTACATTATCCCCCTTGTCACTGGCGCCAGATAACCTGAAGGTTTCGACCATTCCCCTTCCCCCTATCCGTCAATCAGTGTACATTGGGAACCTCGCGCATCTGACTGGACACCCTCATCCATCAGCTGACGCTTGTGCACCACACACCCCTCATGAATCAACTGCTCCTGTAATCCCGTCCCATACTATTTTCCCTCTCCCGGATGACCCAATCAGGGACATTAGATCATTCTCCTCCTCAGAATCTCCCCCTCTAGTCACCTCTGGGCGATCACGGCTTGGGGTACAGTCCCCATTGGATCTTTCCCTTGCCACTTCACCCCACAACTCGTTTGATGGTGACATTGAGTTTCTATTACAGAACCCCTCGCTAGATTTATCTAAGATTTCAGCCAAACAATGTGATGAGAGCACGCCTCCTTTCCAGATTAGCCCTACCTCAAGATTGAATGTCATGACGTGCCGCAAGGGGAGCCGTTGAGGGGGGGGGGAAATAAACCTATTCAAGACATTACATCATCAGGGAACCCTGGAATGTACAAGGTTCCAATTTCTACCGCATTCAACCGGGTACCTAAAGCATTGTCCCCCGAGAAAGGCGGCTCTTGATGAATTGCATTTCATTCAATATCTGTGGCCTAGTAGACCACTATAAATATCTCTCTATTAGGATTTTTCTTAAATTGTGCAATACATTTATGGTCTTGTGCCAGGAGACCATGACTTCTTCTGATAAGGTGTATACCTATTTTCGAAATATGTATCCAAGGTGGGACATGGTGGGGGTGGATTCTTGGGGTCTATCTCGGGGCGTGGTGGCTATGTGGAATCCTATGCTCACTAGTTTCCATGCATATTATTACTTTGGTGGAATACTACTATCTGGCCACATTCGGGGTTACAAGGAGTGTATATAGTTTATAAATTTATATGCACCTTACTCAGATCAAAATGTTTTCTGGAAGAGAATGGAAGACAATGATATACTCAAAATAGGCTATCTTGTTACTGCATGGGATTTTAATGCCACCCTTTCCTAAAAGGAAGATTGGGGGAAGTGATGCAGGATGGAACCTATATCTACATATCTTACAAACCTTTTCATGGAGAATAATTTGTGGGATATACAACCCCACAAGTTATGCCGGCGTGGTACAATGGAAGGACCGATGATGCATACATTGGCAAGAGGCTTGATAGATTTATTTTACATGAGCAATTATTGGAAAGCCTGGGGAAGGTACACTCGAGGATGCCAAATATTTCAATATCAGACCATTGCCCCATTATTCTTAGCTGGTGTGAGGTCAAGTTTCCCGTGGTTTTCCTTTCAAATTCAACAGGATTTGGCTTGAAGATCCAAAATTTTCGGAAACTGGTCACTAAACACTGGGAGGCCATAGGGGACCAAAGATTATATACTCCCATGACTTGGATGGGACTGGTACTTAAAGGGATGAAGGTTAAGGTAAATATTTGGGAGAGGTAAAAGAATAAATGCCTCATTACTAAACTTACTTCTATAAATACTAAAATCAGAGATATGCAGTAGGTGCACATCGTTATTGAAAATTTATCACGTCTGGTTGCGTTTGTACTTCTATGTCAGTGAGTTTTTCAAACTGTCACTTTTGCTTACTTTCACTTTAATTAGTTTCGTTTTCATGTTATATTCGCTCTGGCATGTGTTCCTTTCATCATCGTTTGCATATCGCAAGTGTCATTCGCACTTTTCTCTTTATATAGAAAATGTCGTCTTTTGGCATGGGAAGTGTCGCTTGTCGTGTAAAGTGGAATTTTGGCTTGTTTCAAAGGGTAACTTTGGTTTTGATGAATTCCCCTAGTCATGCAGACACGCTTTACACTCATTCCCAAATTTTTATGCACTATTGCAAAAGCGTCATCATTGTCGTTGCAAAGTGTATTTTAGTGTCGCACTTGGGGAAAGTCACTGCAATGTCGTCACATTGAGGGAAGAATGGTGTTCATGTATTCTAAGTGATCAATGTTGTGTCTTCAATTGTTTTAAGTGTGTGATCATGCCCAAGCTTTTCCTTGTTCACTTTGGTCTCACTGATTCCACACTTAGTCTCATCCAAAAAAATTCACTCCTGATCAACTTGACCTCACTCAACCTTCCTAAACTGCGCATTGTGCAGTCTCAGCCCTCAAGCCTTGACCTTACCTCTTGAAATTGTGCACTGTGTAGTCACAGTGCCCAAATTTGACCCTTGAGCTCCATAACTGTGTAATTTTTTCCTCCCAATCAACCTTAAATGCACATTGCACAGTGCCAAGCCTCAAGTTTCCAGCCTGACACCTTGAGCTGCGCAATTGCGTAATCCATTAGATTTTCCTCCCTCCAGAATTGTGCATTGGGGAACTTCAAGCCTCAATCCTGAGCCCTTGAACCCCTCAACTATGCAATCTCCCATCTTGTTCTCCTTCCATAATTGCACATTGGGAAACTTCAGGCCTCAAGTCTCAACCTTGAGCTCTTGAGCTCCTCATCTGCACAATCACTTAGCTAGGCCTCTCAAAACTATGCATTGGGCAACCTCAAGCCTCAAGCCTCAAGCTTGACCTCCTTAATCCCTCAACTGCGGAGTTCCTTGAGTCTGTCCTTCGAGAACTTTGCATTGGGCAACCTCAAGCCTCAAGCCCCGATCTTGAGCTCTTAAGCCCCTCTATTGCACAATCCTTTGACACTGGCCATCTTGAACTGCACATTGCATAGTCTCAAGCCTCAATCCCAGACCTCGACCTCTGGAACTATGCAATCCCTAAGTTAATCACCAGTTCCAACCCTAAAATGTGATTTCATGAAACATGTTATATTAGGGGTTTTTCAGACTGATGTCATCTTGTCGTGAATGATTTTCAATTGTAGATACTCTATACCATAAATTTGGAGATTATCCTTGGAGACAATGCCACCTATCCCGTGAAAGGGTCAGGGACTGTGACTCTTCATCTAAATCAAGGTCAAGTCCTCCATTTGCAAGATGTGTTGTATGTACTGAACTTGAAGAAGAATCTAGTGTCCATCTTGCCAATGGAAGACAAAGGATTAAAGGTGGCATTCATTGATGGAAAGGTACACATTTGGAAGAGGAACTTCAAAGAAGCATTCACTCTTGGTTTCAGGGTTGATCAGGTTGGAGGAAGTCCGTTGGGGGCCATGACATGTGACACAACTCTTGAATCCTAGCTATGGCACTGAAGGTTTTCACACCTTCTTTACAACGCCATTCCCAAAGCAAGGAAGGCGGTGACAGGAATGCCCGATTTCAAAGATGATCATGAAGGTGTATGTCAGGGTTGTGCCGAAGGAAATCATAGAAGGGGACCATTCCTCTCAAGTGTCACGAAGACATCTGATATTTTGCAATCGATACATTCTGATCTATCTGGTATGCTACCCATAATATCCTTGGGAGGATGCTTATATTATATCACTTTTATAGATGACTTCTCCCACAAGAATTGGATATATTTTTTGAAAAAGAAAGACGAAGCATTTAAGTGGTTTCGTACCTTCAAGGCCTTGGTTGAAAATTCGACAGGGAAGAAGATCAAAATTTTGAGGACCGATAATGGAACCGAGTATGAGTCGAATGAATTCAATGACTATTGCAGGGAAGTTGGCATTAAGAGGGAGACCACTACTGTGTATACTTCCGAACAAAATGGTGTTGCTGAAAGGAAGAATAAAACCATTTTGGAAGTTGCCCATGCCATGCTTTATGACCAAGGTCTTCCGAAGTTCCTACGGGGAGAAGTTGCCAACACCGCTGTGTATGTTCAAAATAGATGCCCACATTCTGCATTGGACTCCAAAGCTCCTGAAGAAGTCTTCTCTGGTAAGAAGCCTGATGTCTCTCATTTTAGAGTTTTTGGAAGTTCTATTTATTTTCATGTGCCGTACGAAAAGAGAAGCAAGTTTGATGATTATGGGAAGAAGGGAATGTTTGTGGGCTATAGTGAAACCTCGAAGGCATATAGAATCTATGTACCTGGTCAAAGAGAGGTGGAGATATGCCATGATGTCACCTTCGATGAAGATGCTACCCTCAGGTTCACCCTCTCTTTGATCTATGCATCCTGCCCATGTAGTCCGAGACTCATGGGAAGTACCTCTCATTTGGCCAATGAGTTGGGAAATGAGGATAGAGACCAATAGAATTACTGATGGATGCATCGGGTATTGCCGTACTCTGTATGTCTAGGATGGGATGTGTCCAACAACTTGATATGAGATAAATTCTGATGAGGTTCTCACCTCTAAACTGGCTTCAGGTCAGTTTGTTTGGATGAGTTTTTTACCTCTAAACTGACTTTGGGTCAGTGGAGAGTGGAAAAGTCTTTGTGACTCACTCTTGATGATATTTTCTTATTATTATTCTATAGCAGAGCAGAGCTAGCAAAGTAGAGACATCAGGATGGCACAGGATTACATGATGATGATGATAGTACATTATGGTACGGGATGACAAGATTACACAGGTCAACAAATGGAGTTCTCCCTAGTTGAGAGGGAATGTTAAATTTGGAAACTAGGGCCAAACTCCATGTTGCACTGCTCAAATGATGGAGATGATATTTTTGTTGGATTTCTCTTTCGGAGAGGTGCAAGATTGATCTAAATATCATCTAGTTTGGATGAGCAGAACTTGTATTTTGAATTTATTTTCCACGCTTGAAAATTGTCAAGGTCGGTCAGAATTGTAATGTAGGCTCAAAAGCCCCAAAATATGTGTCACACACCCACAGTCATGGATATAAAAAGAGAGACATGATGCTCATTTCATCATTCACTCATCTCACACATCTCTCTCTCATCTTATTGGTTCGTAGAGCCTTAGAGGCTTCTCTCTTCTCCACTCGTGTGAAAACAGGAAGCTGAAGATTTCAGATTGGTTTAGGGAAAATCTGGACAGAGTTGACCAGCGTTGACTTTGGGTCAACCCACATCGTGTGAATATGTTTTTAGCTCAGAAAATATGATCTTTGAAGGCCGCATTTGAAGGCACAAAAATCAAGGTCAAACATTGACCTTTGACCACGACATTAATTGCAATGTTGAATAGTTTTACCGCATAATTTTGACTTCCGCGTTGATTGTTTTGTTAGCTGATTTTGGGGTGTATCTGAAGGAAGGTTGAATTTGTAAGTGTCTGACTGAACCTGATTGGAGGTTGAGGGGCTGGTTTGACCAACAAAGTCTTTGCTGGCTAGGGCATCCTGTTGACTGCTGTAAAATACATTTCTCTCTCTCTCTCTTGAATAAAAAGAATTACAAATTCTTGTCTCTTCTATTGGCTTGTCTTCTGTCAATTTATTTTATGTTCTATCAGCATTTACTTTCGATGATTATGTGATTGCTAATATGAAATTGAATCGGGCTAATAAGAAGAAAGACTGAAGTAAACTACTCTAAGAATAGAACATACCATGATTAACTAAAATTAACATACCTTTAATATAGATGGCTATAATCTTTTAAGGAATCCTGCAAAAGCTAATGTGGGGAAATACATGAACCCACCTGTTTTTTTGGAATTTGCACAAAGTCAAGGAAATGTTCTGTGTCATCATGAACATAGAGGTACAGTTGTTCAATCTCATTAGTAATCTGAGGCATTACATCTAAAATAGTTGATGAAATAAATGGAAACGGTGTACTATATACTTCGTATGGGTTTGTGCCAGTAAGGAACTTTCTTGGCCCTGGTTTACAACAAGCTCTAGGCCCTTCAATTTAATTTCTCCTGCATGTCAGTTGAGGTGGATGCTTTGCAGGGCTATATTCAATATCTCGTTCTCAAGGGTCGATCTACAAAAGTTCGAATTGATGCGAGTAACCTCCCTATAGGTAATATAAGCATAGATCTGAACAAACCTACAGAGAAGGCAACATAATCTCAAATTTGATGGGTGTTTTTTAAAGTCTATTTTGCTATTGTATCAATTTGGATGAGCATAATATGTGAGTAAGCCTATAATCTAGGTATGGAATTTTTGTTCTTATTTAAAGAACCGACTATCCACCCACTATCCAAGGGAAAATAACTATGTAATTTCTCGAGTAACATGTTGTGACTGGACGTAGAGTTAATTTGAATCTAATCCACATAAAAATAAAATGAAACCAACCTCATATTGATTGTCAATATCCTTTAAGCAATAGAGTTTTGAGGTATGCCTCATGTTTGGATTGTACACTGTTAGGGTAACATAGTAACCACCTTTGGCAAGATAAGGTGGTATGTTACAATAAGACATGCCATTACAACTCTCTTCCATACTAGGCTAGAGAGCGTCTCTCAACATAATGATAGATTCAAAGACTAGGAAACTATCCAATTTGGATGCCAATTTTTAAGTCCCTCCTCTTCTGTTCTTGCGGGTAAAGGTATGATTGGTAGTGGCAAGATTTATTAGGTGCAATTCTATCATTATGTATTTGTAAAGAGTTGAGAATGCTTCAAGCCTTCTGATGCTACCACACTTCTCATCCAATGATTTTATAAAATTGAAGTCACCACCAAAGATACAAGGGGAAAGAGCAAGGAGCTTATGCATCTGAGTAATGGAATCAAGGAAAATAGTCTTGTATCTTGGAGAGGTTGGGTCGCATATGTTATAAAGAAAACATGTATATGCTTAACCAATTATCCTAGATTGGATTGAGAGAATGTGAAATGCGGAAAAGATATTTAAGATTTGAATCTCTCGAGTGTTCTAGATGATGGCAAGGCCCCTTAAATTTCCCTGAGCATTTATCATGATCACATAAAAATCTCTACCCCATTTACTTATTATATTTGAAATGACCTCACTAGAGGATTTAGTCTCTTGGATCATCATGACGACAAAGTTTTTAGATTTCCAGTTTTCTTTTAGGAGTTGTTGATTAGCTCTATAGTTGAGGACTGTGATATTCCATGAGAGGATTTTGATTTTGGGGTGATGCTGGAAGTAAGGAAACAATTCGTTATCGTCCTTATGCATCTTGAATTTACCAACATACCCCTTAATTCATCGAGGAGTTGAAGGTTTGCTTCTGACCTCTTCTTTTTCCCTCTTTGTGCAATTTTGATGAATCCTTCAAAGGTTGGGATTATACCCCTAGTGGCCCAGTATTAATTTTTTAAGAGTCATATTTTAGACCAACTTGGCACGTTTTGAAGTATGCCTAGTTGAGCTATTTTACTTGGTGCTTAGGAAAATAAAACATGTCTCTCTTTTAAAGCTTTTGCCAAGCTTGATAGATTAAGGGAGTTGAGCTTCATCTCGTAAATTGGGTTGAGGGTAAAATCATGGTTTATGAGTGAGGGGTCTTGGGGCATGGATTGTAATGATGAGGGGAGCTGGGGTTCTTTAGGCATGGATTGGACCGATGAGGGGAGTTGGGGTCCAATGAAGGAAGTGGGCTGCAAAAGAGAGGAGCTGGAAGGGCTAATCTTCGCAAACAAAATACATTAACAGATTCGAAGTCTCTGTTTGACATGCATCGCCTTCCCTACATTGACCACCGTTACGTTGTTGTCATAATCTGGGGCAAGGGATATAACACGGGGCCTGAATTATAGTTTTCAAGGTTTCAGAAGAATTTTGACACTCAGGGTTTGATAAGGAATTTTAGCTGTCAGGTTTGATAAAGAAAATCTACTATTAGGGTTCCACAAAATTGGAGAAACTTTGCAGAATTTAAAGTTGCAGTGCAATAGTAGGGACTGTCTTTTTCATGTTTTTATGAGTTTTTTGTTGGAAGAAGTTTACGAGGATGTTGAACAATGAAGGAGTGAGCGGGAGCTTAAACAAGATAAGCCTAGACCAAATGGCTTGGAGGAGGGGTGTCGAGGATCCAGTGGAGAATGAACAAGCTCCCACATACCTGAATATCACCACCAATTGCCCTTTCTTGGTCATATCAACTGATAAGCTCTATCCACAATATAACAGTGATGCGCGGCATGGCTATGATGTCGGAGCAATACAGGGAAATTGCCCTGCTCCGGTCCCGAAGCTTCTTTATTATTTTAAGATTTATGTCAAGGACAAGGGACAGAAAGACAACGTTTCTATTGGCTTCACCGATCAACATTTCAAGATGACCAGAAAACCTGGGTGAGATGCTTTGGCTTGTATTGCTGATTCGAATTTTTTCTATCATTCTGGATTATTGTAGATAAAATGCTTATTGTATTTTCATCTTGCTTGAGTTTGCATAGTATGGCATTAGTGTTACGAAGTTTTACTGATAGGAAGTTCAACATATTTGAATTTTATAGAAATTTCCTACGAGTTACTAAATATGGTAGAACAATGAAACCTTTTAGTCAAGAAGCTGTCAATAAATATAAATAGTAAAAAAACTCCGTGTCATGGATGTTTTCTTGCCAATTGCAACCATTGAAGAATTGCTGGAGCCCGACGCAGTAAGTTTAAATTCAGCTATGAATATCACCGTCCAAAGCTAAATCTATTATATATATATATAAGAAGCTGAGTGACGGCATAAGCTCTATGTATGAGGAGATCATTATGATGTCTGGTATGTAAGAAATGAACCCTACAGCAGCGTGAGGACGATATTCGTATGGCTTCTGTTGGGATAAAACCGGGTGACAACTGCACTGGACATTAGTAGTGCTCTTCAATCACTGTTTCTGTTTTGGCATCACGATCATGAGAGGGATTGAAATATGTAATAGGGAGGGATAAATGTTTTTGTATCTCTGTTTTCATGTTTCGCTGGGGACAAAAAACTTTGTTTTCAAATGTATGCACAGTTTTTGATATGGGCCTACTGTTATACAATTTACGTAGAAAATATGGAGGTTTGATCTCTCAAATAGTAACATATGAATGTAATCGTTTTTTTGGGGTTGAATATAGACTATGATCTGGTACATAATATAAACCAGTCGTATTTTTCATGCTGAAAAAAAGTATAAACATTTGTCCCAATCTCATTTGTTTCAACATCCTTAAACAATGCATTAACCTTATCCACTTGGCAGGCTTGAGCATAATCCCTAAGAAGAATGTTGTAGGTTACAATGTTGGGTTGAAATCTAACGTTCTCCTTCATTTTTTCGAAGCATCCGCAGGATTTTGTGAGAGTGTAATATCCCCAACGGGAAATAGACAGTAATACACAGAAATACAAATATGCAACTATATAGGAAAAATGTCGGAACTAGGATATAGAGCAAGTACACAGAAAAATACCAGAACGCTAAGCCATTTTATTAATCTGAGAATATATATATATATATATATATATATATATATATATATATGGGTACAATAGATAATCAGAATGAGTGCACCTATCCTTGCACCAGGCAAGTGAAGACCCTCTCAGAATAGGAAATGGCTGCTATAGAGACTGCGTCCCAGCTGCTGGAGAAATCTACCGTAGAATGCTGCTGCTGCAATGTACTGGAGCTAGGGGCTGATCCCCTCACCGGAATGAGCTGAAAATCGGTAGTCTGCCTGTACTCACTGCTCCCGACAAAACCCAGAAACCATGAAGCAAATGCACCACCTCCGAAAAACCACCACTGAAGCCCTCCTCAAGGAAAACGCTGTCTCTCCCAAGCACAGCGCAGAGGCCCAAGAAGAATGCTGGAAAAGGGCCACAAATCCCTATGCAAAACTCTCCAACTGAATAGACAATCCCTCCAAGCTGAAATACGCTGAGGACTCCACGAAAATCCCCCACAACAGAGCTGCACTAACACCAACTGCGTCCTCCCTCCTGGACTGCGCAGTCACTCCATGAGACCCAGCTCCTCTACAAAACGTCCACCAAAATCTCCTGCAAATCAACTGCTGGAACTGAAGGAATACCTTGCCGAGCAGGCACTCGAAGTCCCCCGGGGCCAAGGGCGAGATCTCCGACCGGAGACACTCAGTCGCACTAAACAGTGCTACAGACCGACTAAACAACCGGCGTGCTCAAGTAGACAGAAGTCTAGCTCACAATATCATCAACATATCAATAATGCCAAATGGAGTGAAACCCCCACCTTTTATAGTGCTAGCTCCCTCAAAACCCTAACTGCGTCCTTGAGCTCCTCCTATGCCTGCACAGTTGCCTTTAGAGCCTACGTGAGGCCTCTCTCATGTAACGTGTGGACCCCCAAGGCTTTCCCTTTAAGTTACAACGTTCCTCTACTAGGAAGCACTTTATTTTATTAAAGTGAGTTGACCCCCTCTTTCTCACTTTTATTCATTAATTTAACTATAGGCGGCAAAACTATACAAAAATGAAATATTCCAATTAGCGGTGCTAATTAGGAATATTACAGTCTCCCCCGACAGAACGTTGCTTGTCCTCAAGCAACTGAAGTGATGGATGCTGCAATATCTTCTCATCCTCCCAAGTGGCATCCTCATCCGGCAAGTTCTTCCACCTCACCAAGAACTCCCGGATCGTCCTGCTCCGCAGCTGCCTCTCCCTAGTGTCAATAATAGCCTCCGGCTGTAACACCAGATGCCCCTCATCATCCGTGGGTGGTAGCTCCTCTGTGACTGTCACCTGCTGACCCAGTGCCTTTTTCAGGCATGATACATGAAAGATATTATGAATCTTGCTGCCTTGGGGCAACTCCAACTCATATGCAACCTGCCCAATCCTGCGTATCACCCTGTATGGCCCATAAAAGCGGGGCTTAAGCTTCTCCGCCCCCTTCTGCTTAAGCGAAGACTGTCGGTATGGCTGTAGTCGCAGGTAGACCAAGTCCCCTACCTCAAAGTGTCTCTCCATCCGACCCTTATCTGCATATAGCTTCCGCTGATTCTGGGCTGTGGCTATGTTATCCCTGAGAGCTCGGAGGATATCTTGGCTCTCGGAGCCCTGCTAGCACCAAACATCATGTCCACAAAAGATAAGGGATGATATCCATATAAAGCATAGAAAGGTGACATACCAATGGACATGTGATGCGTCGTGTTGTAGCAGTACTCGCCCAGATGCAGCCACTTCAGCCATGCCCTCTGCTACCCACTGACATAGTTACGTAAGTAGCCCTCCAGCCACTTGTTAACTATCTCTGTCTACCCGTCCGTCTGGGGGTGATAACTAGTGCTCGGTGTCAACTCCGTCCCCACTAGCCGGAAGAGCTCCTGCCAGAATCCGCCCATGAAGCGGCTATCCCTGTCGCTGACAATAGTCTTGGGTAGACCATGTAACCTGAAAATCTCCCTGAAGAACAGCTCAGCCACCTGCGCTGCTGTGTGGTGTGCGGATATGGAAAAAAAATGAGCATACTTCGTCAGTCGGTCAACGACGACAAAGATGCAGTCATTTCCTTGCACCATGGGCAACCCTGTGATGAAGTCCATCGATATGCTCTCCCATTTCCCCTCTGGAATGGGAAGAGGCTGCAACAACCCTGCAGGATGGCTCATCTCTCCCTTGTTTCTCTGACAAACATCGCACTCCCTGACATGCTGGAGTGCGTTCTCCTTGAGGCCCTTCCATGAGAACCTCTCCCGGATAGCCCTGTAAGTCTTGGTGAACCCCTGATGGCCCGCCAATGGAGAATCGTGTGAAGCCTGGAGTATCTTCTTCTTGAGCTGAGATCCCTCAGTCAAGAAGATCCTGTCCCTGTAATAGATGATCTCGTCGACCACCCTAAACCTGTCATCTGCGACCTGCCCATCCAACACCTCACACACAAACCTGTCCTTGGAGTACTCTACCAGCAGTCGAGCCCTCCAATTAGCGTCCAAGCTCATAAGAGATAACGTGGCCGGTCTATGAGAAAGGGCATCAGCTACCACGTTATTCTTGCCTTTGACGTACTCTATGTCAAAGTCATAGGCTTGGATCTTACTGATCCACTTCTGCTGTCTCTCCTGCAACTGCTTCTGCTCCAGGAAGTACCTCAGGCTGTTGTGATCTGATCTCACCCTGAATCCGCTGCCCACTAAATACTGCCGGTATTTGGCCAATGTATGCATGATGGCCAACATCTCCTTGTCGTATATGGAATACAACCTCTCATGCGGGAGGAGCTTCCGACTCTCAAAAGCTATCGGGTGACTGCCCTGCATCAAAACTGCACTAATCCCCTCTCCGGATGCATCGCACTCGAGGACAAATGGCTGTGTGAAATCTGGCAATGCCAGCACGGGGCAGCTGCTCATCACCTCCTTGAGCTTATCAAAAGCTCGCTGTGCTGTGTCCGACCAACTGAATGCCCCCTTCCTCGTCAAATCTGTGAGGGGTGCAGCAAGCTGTGAGAAGCCCTTGACGAACTTCCTGTAGAATGTGCAAATGCCAATAAATCCCCGAAGCTCAGTCACATTCCTCGGCTCTGGCCAATCTCTCATGGCCCTGATCTTCTCCTCGTGGACTCTCACCCTGTCCACTCCTATAATGTGCCCCAAGTACAGCATCTCCGTCAAGCCGAACTCACACTTGGAGAGCTTGGCATAGAACTGCTGCTCCTCCAAGATGCGTAAAACTGTCTCAATGTGCTGGAGATGCTCCTCCCAAGTCCTGCTATATATAAGAATGTCATCGAAGAAGACCAGCACAAACTTCCTCAGATGACCCCTGAAAATGTGGTTCATGCACGACTGAAAGGTAGCGGGTGCATTGGTCAGCCCGAAAGGCATGACCAGAAACTCGAAGTGCCCATAATGACACCTGAAAGCGGTCTTGGGAATGTTCTGTTCCCTCACGCGTATCTGATGGTACCCGGATCTCAAGTCAATCTTTGAGAAGAACCGTGCTCCTCTCAACTCATCCATCAGCTCATCGATCCTGGGAATGGGGTACCTGTTCTTCAGGGTCTTCTTATTCAGAGCCCTGTAGTCAATGCACATTCGCAATGTGCCGTCCTTCTTCTTCACCAACACCACGGAAGAAGCAAAGGGACTCGTGCTCGGCCGAATGTGACCAAGGGCCAGCAACTCCTGAATAGCACGCTCTATCTCATCCCGATAGGCCTTGGGATGCTTATACGGTGTGGTGATCACTGCCTGTATCCCCTGCTCAAGCTCGATAGTATGCTCAAACCCCCGATCCGGTGGCTGCCCTGGTGGAATATCCCCAAATACTGCGGCATACCTGTCGAGAATAGACTGTAGCTTAGGATGCACTGTCTGACCTGTATCCACTGCCTCTGAAGCTCGCAACTCTACGGCCCACTCTATGTCTCCCTTGCGGAAGGTCGCCTCCATCCTATGTGCCGACACTGTCTGAGGCGGGTATGTGTGCTGTCCTCGTATCTTCTCATGCCTCCCTGTCTTGGGATCATCCCACTCCATCTCTAGGGCCTTCTAATCTGTCGTGACCTTCCCCAGAGTAATGAGCCACTGAACACCCAATATCAAGTTGGTGTCCGGAATATCCACCACAAAGAAATGATCTGTCAATGTATAAGTGCCCATCGTCACCGATAACTCTGGGACATACCGAGCACATGCCATAGTCTGATCTCCTGGGACCAAGACGGAAAATCCATCAAAACCCTCAGTCTGTATGCCTCTCCTCTCAACCATCTGTGCATCAATAAAATTGTGGGTGGCCCCACTATCAACCAAGACTGAGACCCGCTGTCCGCGTACTGTCCCCCGTACGTGCAGCGTCAAGTACTTGGGAACTCCCCGCAATGCGGCTAGAGCTCCTCCAGTAGGTGCAAATGATGCCCCACCTGCTGCGGGTGGTGGAGGTGGTAATGTACCCTGCGCTGCATAACTATCTCCTGCCTCCACGTCATCCCCCTCATCCTCTTCCCCGCTGCTCTCGGAGAAGACCTCAATGAAATGTGCTTTCCTTGCAGCACACCTATGTCCTGGTGCCCATGGCTCCTGGCAAGTGAAGCACAACCGCTTCCTCCTCAACTCTCTCCTGGCCTCATCATCAAACTGCCCTCGCCCAGGATTCGCCTTGGGAGGCGGAATCCTTGTGTCCTTCCCCTTAGGCTGGAAGGCCTGTCTCTGGGGGTAAGGTGTCCGAGTCCTGGGTAAGACATCCTGTAAATCCCGAGTCCTGCTGATGGCATCCTGAAGTGTAGCTGGTCTAGTCGACCGGACTAGGCCACGAAGTGGCTCTGACAACCCCTCCACAAACATGTAAACCATCCGGTGTTATGAATATTTCATTAAGTATTAGTTAGATATAGTTATATTAGGTTTTATTAACTGAAAGGGCATGATCAAAGATCATGCCTCTTCACCAAGGGACACCTTGAGGCTATATTTAAAGCCTAGGCGATCCCTCATTGTAATCATCTCATCTTTCATCATTAATAATATATATTTATCAAGTTTTATCAGAGTTTTTACACTCCATTGGTATCGGAGCATCGCTCTTCGGATCTGTGTGATCACCCAGGAATTACAGGATTCCAGAACTGCAATTTCAGATTGCAAATTTTTTTTATTAAGTGCAGCCATTTCAGAATTTTAAATCCTGCATCTTATCAACGCCTCACAGCCCTCGGGCTCACCCATTTTCCTAGCCGCTCAGAACCTTCTCCCTCATGGTATCTCATACTTTTCAGCCTCTTCTCCTCACCACCTGAGGCCTCTTGGATTTTCTGAACTCAGATTGAGGCCTTTCGGCCTTCTGTTACAATTCTGAAGCCTTTTGGCCAGCTTCTACGGTTTCAGCCCTCTTTCTGGTCTCACATAGAAATTTCGGCAGCCTGCTTTTCCTTCATAGAACAGACAGAAACCTCCCTTTTTGTCCAGCAAATAGACAGACAATCCTTCGTTCAGCAGATCACGGTATAATCAGAATCCACTGTCTACCCGCTGTCCAACTGTCCGTCATCCCTCTGCTCGTCATCGCTACACTGTCCACCGTGTTACATTATCGCCCGACAACCAGAACCGTCACGTGCTCCGTCTCACATTGTTCCATTCGTGACTTTTCCATTAGTGACTTCGTTATAATAATAATATAAGGGTTAAAATTCGGAAACAGTGTGTCAATTTAAACCGAACGGGCACATTACGATTTACACTCCATTTGAGAGCGAACGGCATACTTAAGAAAAAAAAAACACGATTTTTTTAACCATTGCACCGTCGTTTTTTTCTGTCGTGGCCATACAGCGACAGCAAATATACATCTGGGCTCGTTTTAAAACCTGGTCAAATGACAGCAAATAAACGACAGCAAGTCGATTGGTGAAACAGCGCAACGTTAAAATCGGAACAGTGGTCAACGGTGAAAAAGCGCAACGTTTTCGGAACAGTCTGCCGCCCCTCGACGTGGAAATTTCGTTTAAAAAAATTTGCGTTTTAAAAAAAAAATTTCGTGAACAGGCATCGTTAAACGAAAGGGCATCATTAATAGTCGCTTAATACGTGAGCAGTGTATCGTTTTAACGGCAGCGATACAAGAGGAACGGAATGCAATCATCGAATCAGAATCCTTGAATTTCTAGTCTTTCAAACAGAACATTGTCAAGATCAACGGACTTGCCACTATAAATTTCAAGCAATTTTGTGGCATCGGGACTGGATTTCACGTACTTTTCGAGGAACTTTGGCTTACTTAAACAAATCGCAGCACTGAGATTTCAACACCCTGTAACGAGGCTTGATTTTACACTCCAAAACTGAAAGTCAGGAGCAGAGGTTTCGTCAAAAGAATTTTTGCCGGAATCCCCGCAATATGAATAAAAAAGTCCAAATAATCGATTTGTAAGTTATATGAAACAACATTGTGCGAAGCAGCGGCGTTTAGTACATTAGGGAACAGGAACAGGTTTTTAAAACAAAAATCGCAGCCTCGTGCCTCTGTTCGCCACACTGTCGAGCTCGACGAAGCCCCATTCCCTTGTTCCGCCACACCGTCGGGCTTGACGCCGCCCTGACAACGTGTTTTGCCATTCTGCCCGCCGACACACAAAGAATCGGTTCAGACCTTTCTCCACTCCAGTTACACTCCATTCGGACGCGTGGAATTCGTTCAATTGAACGTGTAATTCGGTCAATCGAACGTGAAGCAGTCAACTGAACGTGGAATTCGGTCAATTAAACGTGAAATTCGGACTACGCCCCCCCACTCTGCCTTTATATATATATATTATATGAATTACAATTCGTAATATTATATATATATATATATATATATATATATATATATATATAATCAAATAATAAAATAATAATAATTCTTATTATTATTAAATTAATTAATTAATTTAATATTAATTAATTAATTAATTATATTATTTAATTAATTAATTAAATATTTATTAATTAATTAATAAAAAAAATTATTAATTAATTAAATATTAATTAATTAATTAATTAATTCAAAAATTAATTAATTAATTAAATATTAATTAATTAATTTTAAAGAAAAAGAGGAAAATTTGGCAGAACAATATCAGTATGTCTTTATCAATGATGACGATTGATCAGATAAAGAGGCAAATATGGTTAAAAAAAATGGAGACTAAGGACAAGGAGAACAAAATATTGCAGAAATTTAATGCGATCATGAACAATATGACAGAACTCTACAGTAAGCTAAATGATAAAATAGATAAGTTAAGTCCGACACAATCCCCAATATCTCCTAACAGGGAACAAAATCAACAAAACAATCCTGCAGATTCAGGGGACTCGGAAGAGCATCAGGAAAAAACTGATTCTCCACATCACCGTGAAGATACAGATGTTTATAAACAACAAAATGTTCCATCCCCAGAATTGAATGAAACATATGAAGCAACAAACACATCCAAAGCCACTGATATAACGACAGAAGCTGTTGAGGCCTTCGGTGATGAAGCAGATATGGTTGTTAAGAATGAAGCATGTGATGATGAGGAGAAGTTACATCAGACAATAATTGTTGGTAACTTACCTCTAAATCTAAAAAGGAATCACAAAAAATCACCAGAAGAACAAGGAATAGCGGGGAAATATGAAAAAGTATTCCAAGATCTACCCATAAAAGTGCCTTCCGATAGGAAAATCAAACATCCAATAGAAGTCAAGACAGTATCCAACTCTGTCGATATCAGATCTTTTCACTATCCACATCACCAACAGATGGATTTCGAGAAGATGCTCCATGATCCTTTTAAAATATGGGAAGCAAGAGCTCATCGCTTGAGAAAACCAGACATTCGTCAACATTGTCCATCATTACATATGCTTTGAGGACAAAGCATCTTAAGAGAGGGGCAATGTTATGAATATTTCATTAAGTATTAGTTAGATATAGTTATATTAGGTTTTATTAACTGAAAGGGCATGATCAAAGATCATGCCTCTTCACCAAGGGACACCTTGAGGCTATATTTAAAGCCCAGGCGATCCCTCATTGTAATCATCTCATCTTTCATCATTAATAATATATATTTATCAAGTTTTACCAGGGTTTTTACACTCCATCCGGGCCGCAGATAAATCAGGTACCATCACCGAAACCCTCAAGAAATCTGAAATGTAAGTCTTTGCGCTCCCAGTCTGTTTGAGCTTTGTCAGCTCAACAAAGTGCTGCTCCGGATCCCTCCTGTCAAAACGCTCTATCACCCTCCTGGTAAACTCGGCATATGTCGTCACTGTCGAATGTCCGAGTGTCGTCATCCCATGAAACCACCAGTCCTGGGCCTCACCATCCAGATGTAATGTTGCCACCTTAATGGCCTCTGACTGCGACATTTGGTTAAGCTGGAAATAGATGTCCAACTTCTCCACCCAAGACTTTGCCGAACTGTTTGATGAGCCATCAAACGTGGGCAAATGAAATCTGCTAGCTGCGCGGTGGTCATCATGATGATGCCTGTGCCCTCTGTGATGATCACGGGGTCTAATGTCACGCTGGAGCTAGACAAAGTCTCTGAATGTGATAGAATCTCGGAACTCCTGCTCGTACGCCTTGTACTCTGCAAAATAGTCACCCATGTGACCCGGCTCCGGCTCTCGCTGTGCTGCTACCCCTGCGTCCTCTGCTAGGAAGGTAGGCATGGTGGATCGCGTGGGTGCTGGAATATCCCTCTGTGCTCCCCTCTGTACTCCTGCCCCTGCGTCCTCTGCTAAGAATGTGGGCATAGTGGATCGCGTGGGTGCATGCGATGCCATGATGGGGATAGCATCATGCACCGGCACGTGGTGGGACATGCCCGACCCCTCACCGATCTGAAAACCCTTGGGGGGTTCCCTCTGCCTGACCTCTAATGCCGTGAGTCTCTGCGTCATATCCTGCATGTGTTGGAGGAGTGTCTCCCATCTCCTCGAACCCTCCTCGTCTGCCATAGGGCCCTGCTGCTCTGCGTACCCCACAGTCTGCTCCTGTTCTAAATCTGTCTCAGGCGGCTCCTGATTGGAATCCGTCACAGGCTCCCCCTCTCTGTAGGGGTTCTCCCACCTACTCTCAACGTCCCTGTATCTCCTTCTCCTCTGACCAATGTGGGGTTTATCCCCGGGCGTCATAGACTGCTAGCTCCACAGGCTGAGCCAGAACTATGCTTTGATACCACTGTAATATCCCCGACGGGGAAATAGACAGTAATACACAGAAATACAAACATGCAACTATATAGGAAAAATGCCGGAACTAGAATATAGAGCAAGTACACATAAAATACCAGAACGCTAAGCCATTTTATTAATCTGAGAATACATATATGGGTACAAGAGATAATCAGAATAAGTGCACCTATCCTTGCACAAGGCAAGTGAAGAACCCTCTCAGAATAGGAAATGGCTACAATAGAGACTGCGTCCTAGCTGCTGGAGAAATCTGCCGTAGAAAGCTGCTGCTGCAATGTACTGGAACTAGGGGCTGATCCCCTCACCGGAATGAGCTAAAAATCGGTAGGCTGCCTGTACTCACTGCTCCGGACAAAACCCAGAAACCATGAAGCAAATGCACCACCTCCGAAAAACCACCACTGAAGCCCTCCTCAAGGAAAACGCTGTCTCTCCCAAGCTCAGCGCAGAGGCCCAAGAAGAATGCTGGAAAAGGGCCACAAATCCCTCTGCAAAACTCTCCAACTGAATAGACAATCCCTCCAAGCTGAAATACGCTGAGGACTCCACAAAAATCCCCCACAACAGAGCTGCACTAACACCAACTGCGTCCTCCCTCCTGGACTGCGCAGTCACTCTATGAGACCCAGCTCCTCTGCAAAACGTCCACCAAAATCTCCTGCAAATCAACTGCTGAAACTGAAGGAATACCTTGCCCGAGCAGGCACTCGAAGTCCCCCGGGGCCAAGGGCGAGATCTCTGACCGGAGACACTCAGTTCGCACTAAACAGTGCTGCAGACCGACTAAACAACCGGCGTGCTCAAGTAGACAGAAGTCTAGCTCACAATATCATCAACATATCCATAATGCCAAATGGAGTGAAACCCCCACCTTTTATAGTGCTAGCTCCCTCAAAACCCTAACTGCGTCCTTGAGCTCCTCCTATGCCTGCGCAGTTGCCTTTGGAGCCTACGTGAGGCCTCTCTCATGCAACATGTGGACCCCCAAGGCTTTCCCCTTTAAGTTACAACGTTCCTCTACTAGGAAGCACTTTATTTTATTAAAGTGAGTTGACCCCCTCTTTCTCACTTTTATTTATTAATTTAACTATAAGCGGCAAAACTATACAAAAATGAAATATTCCAATTAGCGGTGCTAATTAGGAATATTACATATTGCTGCTCTGTGGGCTGTAGAAATCGCATCTACATCAAGTATATAGAGATTCTTAACTCAAATCCTAATCTTCTTGGCTTGCTATATTGCTTTGTGTCGCAGGAAAACTTTTCCTTCACTGAAAACAACATCATAGCCTCTATCCTCTAACATTGCAACTGAGACTAAATTTTTCTTCAAACGTGGTACATGCATTAGATTTTTTAATTGAAAGAGTTTACTTGATGCCCTATGAAAGAAAATGGTACCAATCCCGGTAGCATTGTACCGTCCATCATCGCCCATTTCAATATGCATCTGGAGATCCTTCTCCTCCAAGTCACTGAAAAGTTTCTTGTCTCCCGTCATGTGAAAGGAAGCACCACTATCCAAGTACCACCCTGATCCCAATGCACTTGACACCATGCATGCAATCCATCAGAAGTCAAGCTCAAATTGCGAGGCAAGGGCTTCACCAGCTACAACTCCGACAACCTTCTTATTCTTCTTATTTTGTGGACAATTTGTGGCAATATGTCCATGCTCGTGACAGTGAAAACACTTCACTTTGGACATGTTGTGCTCCTTGCCATCTTCACCAACCTCAGATTTAGAATGGAATTTCTTCCCCTTCCCCTTCTTCGCCTTGGCAGCCAAAACACAATCCTCTTCATCATCATGCTTTGATGAAGAGCAATCTCTGGTGTTCCGCCTGAACTCTTCCTGCACAAGATCCGACCACAGTCGTTCCCAATCCAGAAATTTTTCCCGTCTGTTGACAGAGTCTTCATAACTGTGCCAACTCTTAGGAAGTCCTAGGAGAGCCAAACTCACCAAATCATCATCAAAGACAGTTATTCCTACACTCCCAAGTTCATCCCGACATTGGACAAACTTTTTTAAGTATACCAGAATAGTGTCGTTCTTTTCCATCTCGATCTTCCTGATTTTATCTTTGAGCGCCAATTTCCTATGGTCATTGCTCCTTTGGAATAGATTCGTCAAAGCCTTCCACATAGCATATGGTGTGGCTTTCCCATGGAGGCTTGAGACAATGTGGTCTCTTACTCCCTCCAACAAGATACTCCTCGCCCTTGCCACTTTCTTTTTCCATGCATCAAGATTTGCGGCATCTGGCTTAGGAACATCTTTGTCAATGAATTCCTTCAAGCCATTGTCTTTGAGTACTACCTCCATCCTGTCCTTCCAAGAAATGCAGTTCAAGTTGCCCTCGAGTGCATACTCTAACCTCAAACAATTGAAATCCATTTCGATCTTGAATCAGCTATAGCACCAAGAAAGTCTTTCTGCAAGTTCGAATTATATTCAGTCACAAACTCAGCTCCCGCTTCACTTCTGCAATTTCTTGTGCTTTGATACCATGTAGAAATTATACAATATGCATGTATATCTTGGATTCACCCGATCTAACAATATGCTAAAGTTAAATACTTAATCACTTCTACAAATCTTTGCGGAATTAAAAACACAATCGCCAATTACATAAGCATGAAAAAAGATCAATCACACACAACACAGATAATTTCCCGGGGAAAGCTTATAGCTAAAAACCCCACTATCTTCTATTGTATATTATATCATGGATCATGAAACAATTATATACAAAACTCTAATCACAAGAGCTCTCAATAAATTAGCTAATTGTCCCACACTGTCATATAAAAATTGGCAAATCACTTGCTCAATTTACTGTCTCCAGACAACCTGCCTCCACTGTGCAATCCCTGATGGTAAAGAACCCTGAATAATGGATGCCTTGCTTGCCTTGACTACGTAATTATCATGGGCTCATCCAATGTGTGTGTGCTTGCATGTGTGCAAGCGGATAATGTCACAACTGATAGTTTACTTCCCTTTCACCTAGAACTCAATTGGGTCTCCACTGGATCTGACATGCATGCAATTAATAATAATAAAAACATCAATTGCATGTGAGATCACTACATGTGAATTAATTAATATTTAATTCACTTGATCTCTCACTAGTGTATCTGTAGTTACAACTACCACAACTGAATTTAACTCACTTAATTGAGTTAAATTGATTTACAACTTGCACAACGCATGCATCACTGCACTTCCAACTCTGTTACAACTAGAATCACTTAGTTACAACCAAAGTCAACTTGCATGTCCAACCAACCAACCTCTTAACTCGAAATTCACTTAGCTAACTGATTTTCCACTTCAGTTAACTAATTTCAAGTTCTCATTGAGAATAGATTATAGTTTAATGTCCATCTATATTAAGGGATAATAAAATAGACATGCATCTATAAATAGACATACACCTAAAAATATCCATTCACCTAAAAATAGACTGTGTGGGCCCCACCCTAGTGTAGGTGCTTAATTTTCACTAGGATCATGGATGTTGTTTTCATGCCAATTTCTACTATTTCTTTTGTCAGAACTTCAACATATGAAATCATTTCACAAGAGTCTCCACAGCTTTTGTTTGTAGATGATTGTTTTGTTGATTTAGTCAAGAAAATCATTGTTGATAGGTGGAACAATTTCAACACTCCATTGCACACTTTAGCACATGCCTTGAACTCCAAATTTTATGATGAGGAGCATATTGCTCAAAGTAATGGGAAGAGGAAGGCACCCCGTAAGGATAGAGAGGTGGATAATGGGATGAAAAAAGCCCTTATGAGAATGTTTCCAGTTCACCTACACAGGGAGATGAAGGAAGAATTTGTCAATTTTGCTGCAGGAATAGATGACTATTCAGATATATCATCTTTGGAGGAGAGAAGCACCATTAATCCAATTAGTTGGTTGATTTTTCATGGAGCAAAGGTGTACATTGGCAAAACCTTGTCATTTGTGTCCTTTCACAAGTAGCAAGCTCTTCATCAGTAGAAAGGAATTGGAGCACCTATGGTTTTATTCATTCTGTGAAGAGCAATAGGTTGGGCTCACAGAAAGCAGAGGATCTTGTTTATATGCACTCCAACCTTCACCTTGCATCTTGTAGGAGTCCAGAATATAGCAATGGTCCTTCTAAAAAATGGGATGTGGATCCAGAAAGTCCTGATTTGGAGCTCTCTCTTGTTGCCATGAATATTGAAGAACAGGAGCATAGAAGTGGAATTGGCCAATCATTTTCTTCAGCTCCACCATCCACTGTTGAGCATGCTTCTGCTGCTATTTTTTACGAGGATTATGATGATGAGTATTAGTATTTTGTCTTTATACTATTATAGTACTTGGTAACCTCATAGTCTTTATTGTACTTGCAATGATATATATAATAAAGGTTGATTTTAATATTTTATTATTGTTGTTTTCTTATTAGGTTCAGATCAATCATGAGTAAATTTGATGTAAATTTAAAAAACTTATAGTTTATGTGCATTGACATTGGACAATTTAATCATAATGTTTAAACTTTAAATGTAATAAATTATAATTTATCATGTATGTTTTATGGATTGCACATAACATTTCTTAAATGTCATAAATTCTAATATATATATATATATATATATATATATATATATATATATATATATCACGTTTCCATGTTTCCAAAATTTGGGGGGGTCACGTTTCGTACCCGTTCACGTTTCCCTATTTCCAAAATTTGGGGGGGTCACGTTTCGTACCCGTGCCCGTTTCAGAAACTCGTATATGTTTCCTCGTTTCATGCAACTTAGCATTAGAGTGAATCTACCCTCATTTTATTATCATTCTCGTGGAACCCTAAAAGGTTCACTGTAAAACCCTAACCTAAGGGAATGTCAATATTAGTTATGAAACCCTAGTCTACTTAGGGTTATTGATGAAATATAGAAAATACTATTCTTTTGATGTATAGGATTTTGGTATATTGTTATAATGGAAACCCTAGTGCTTTAGGGTTTTCTATGTTATGTATTGAAGCCCTAGATCTTTAGGGTTTGGTAAATTAGGGTTTATAAGCAAGACCCTGATATTAAATGAGATCCCAGGAATGAAACCCTAGGTGTACATTCGTCTATATGATCGAAACCCTAGTCTAAATAAAATTATTGTATGTCTAACTTTAATGTATTGATATTTATGTCTTGGGTTTACCTAGTAGATATTGTTGTGATATGTTGGTGGCTGATTATGAAATCCTAGATATGTATATACAAGTATGCTAACCTAATTATTGATGCTCATAGTTTGTGAATTATAGGATTTATAACAAAGCCCTAGTAGAAGATTGATATTGTAGGATGTGATGATATTGTTTCCGATATGATGATAAAATCTAGGGTTTGCAACAAACCCTGGTATAATCTAACATGTACAGTAGAATTGTTATTTGATTGAATTGTTGATATCTAAGGATTTGCGTCTCTAAGATGGAATCTAGGGTCTATAATCGATCACTGTAGAATCTGTCATATGTTGATTTGGGTAGCATCAAATGTGCTCTAAGTCTCAAAATTTGCATGGAGGCTTAGACACATGTATTCCAAATAACCCAAAAATCGTTTTTGAAAATTCAACTCAGAGTGTGTTTTATTAAAATAGTTAATTATTTTTAATGGAACCCTAAGTCTAAACTTAGGAAATTAAAATAATTAAAAGGTATTAATAAAACAGAGTGTGAATATTCTAGAGAAGACGGAGATGAAGTCAATTTAATCTTAGTCGTTGATTAGTGTTCTAAACTCGGTCGTTGAAGGCTCAACGAGAAGATTATAAGGACTTGATGGGGCATTTGGAAGACACACCGATACATCAAGAGAGAAAATCTAGAGATCGAAATTCTTTAGTGAGTAGTGCTCAGGGAGAAAATCGATCAAGAAGATTTTTGCAAAGAAGGGTAGAGATAATTTCTGGTTGGAAATTTACATGAGCCGGGAATACACCGCAAAGGAGAGAGAGGGCAGTACACAGAGAGGCAGTGTAGCAGCTACGCAGAGCCAACAAAGGCTGCGCAGTAGCCTTCAGGAAGTCCGTGATTCAGCTAAGGATCAGTTAGATGCAGTGTCGGAGAGTTGGGGTGTGAGACCGGGAGAGGCCAGAAGGTCAAATCCAGCCAGCAGAAGAGCCAGCAAGCAACAGTGATGCAGTTCCCACACAGAGTGACGCAGAGACTACACAAAGGCAGTGGAGGGCTTGTCAGTTCAGGGGTTTGGCCAGTTTGAGCTTCCAATGTCAGTGTGTGAGGTAATCTCACTATCTCTTTGTCAATCAGATTCTCTGTGAGGATAGCCAGCAAGGCATCCCAGATTGTATTTAGAATTACTGCATAATAAATAAACACTTAGCTGTTGCACCGGTTTTCCCCCATTCGCTTTTTTCGGGGACATTGGTCCAAAAACAACGGCGTCATGTGTCTATGATTTATGCTTGCTCAGATTTTGTTTCTACACTTATATTTTTCCGCAGTTAATTTGTGAAGGTTGTAGTGTATGAGTTTTCGATATTTACAGTAGAACACAGTAAATAATTTGTTCGAGGAATTAACAAATAGAAGAATTCTCATCAGTCACTGCAATTGGATTCAAGATATAGGAATTTTCACATCATATACCTCTGAAAATAATAGAGGCCCTAGATAGAATGAGACTGATTTCTTGATTAAGTTGCTTTATGTTGTAGTCTAGGGTTTGTAACAAAACCCTAGCAAGAAGTTGAAGTTTAGAAATATGTCTCTTGTTGATTATGAACCTAACTAGGTTTAGGTGTTTAAAGTCTACAGTGTTTGATTGTTTTGATGATTCCATTATATTGACATAACTTTGATAAAGTTAACGTCATATATGTATTTGGTTGTGCTTGTTATTAAAGTTTTGCAAGTACATAATCTTCAAGATGATGAAGATGTTCGATAAAGGAAATTATATGAATGATGATGATCAAGATATCCCTAATGTCGTATGAAGGAATAAAGTCGTGAAAGGGTTTCTAATGTTATAGAAGAAGTGTTTGATCTCCCAAGTTAAGAAGAAACATGGTTAGAAGAAAAGAGTACATCTCCCCAGTTAAGAGGGAGGGCATATTATGATAGTCTTGAAGGATACCCTATAGTAGAAATAGGAGAATGAATGAAAGAAGAAAAGCTTCTGACTAATTGCATATGAATAACTTGGTATAAGTGGCATCAGGATGATTGAAGACCCCGAAGGTTTGTGTTTACTTGTATATGTATATTTGAAAGTTTACTTTTGATTGGTATTTGTGTTTGAACAGGTAAATCTCTCCATAAACAAGGATAAACACTTGGGAAGCATGTGTGGACAAATGGATATATCTAGTTTATTAGGGAGAGATGAAGCATCTAATGGCGGATGCTTGGGAGGACATCGGGTCGGCCTATGTGTCGATGTCTAGATCACGAAGAGGGAGGGTAGCGTTGGTCTTGGAGCTCTGACCTACAACAATACAACAATGTAGTATAGGTTCGGATCTGCATCACTCTTCGTGAAACCCTTCTGTGGCAAGTAAGTATCAATCCTTGAATACCAAGCTCTCGGAGCTTGCTTAAGTCCGTAGAGTGCTCGCCTCAACCAACATACATGGGTCTCCCTCCCAAGTACCTCAAAGCCCTATGGCTGCTCAACATACACCTCCTCCTCTATAACTACATTCAGAAATGCGGTCTTCACATCCATCTGATGGATCTGCCAACCCATCTCTATAGCAATAGAAATAAGGGACTAGATAGAAGTGTATCGAGCTACGAGACCAAAGGTCTCGTCATAGTCAACTCCCTCTATCTGTGAGAACCCTCTAGCCACAAACCTCGCCTTGAACTTCTAAATGCTGCCATCCACAACATGCTTGATCTTGCAGAGCCACCTGGAAGTCACCACTAACTTGCCCTCAAGCCTAGGCACCACCTCCCAGACATTGTTCTTAATGATAGAGGCGTACTCCTCCACCATAGCCTCTCTCCATACCTCCTGGCTAGCAGTCTCCTCATAGCTAGTAGGCTTAGAGTCAACAATGTTGGTAGCCTTGGCTACATAACTGCAAAACTGCTCAGGTGGCACACTCTCCCTGTTCACCCTCTTTGGAGGACAACAGACTCCACTTCCTTCAAGATGTCTTGAAGCCACTTGGGCCTCCTCTTCCCTGAAGAAGCTTCCCCATAGGGAACCTCATCCTCTGCCCCCCAGTCTAGTAAACCTGAAGGTCTACCAACTAACCTCGGTGTGCTTGTACCAACACCTGTCCTCAAATAACCTATACCAGCACCTGTGTTTGTGTCAGCTGAAGTGCCATGTGAACTTTGTACCAGTGGACTCCCTAAAGAAGTTCTCGGTGAACTCACCACTGGTGCCCCAGATGTCACTTACACTGAAGTACCTCCTGTACCAGTCGATCCAGAACCCTGAGGTCCTTCTCCCTGTACCTGACCTCCCTGCTGAGGAGAAGTTTGTGACTCTCTCTCATCATACTCCCGTGATCTCTGATAGGCCCTCTCCTCCTCGAACTTCACATCCCTCCTAATCACCACTCTATGTTTAGAAGGAATGAAGATCTAATAGACCTTTGAAGTCTCGTTGTAATCCATAAAGATACCCTTCTCTGCCATGGGCTCCAGCTTCGTCCTTTGCTACTTGGGGACATAAGAATATGTGAGACATCCAAAGATACGAAGATGTCCCACATGAGGCTTCTCTCCAGTGAAAGCCTCCTCCGGAGTCATATTCCCAAATACTCTGTGAGGACTCTTGTTCTGATGATAAACAACAGTATTGCAGGCCTCAGCCCACAAAAATAAAGGCAACCCCTGATCATGAATCATCGCTCTAGCAGCCCCAACAATAGCTCTGTTCTTCCTTTTAGACACCCCATTCTATTGGGGGATCGAAGGAACTGTGAACTCTCTCCTAATGCCCTCTTGTGGATAGAATTCAGAAAACCCACCATCGGTGTACTCACAACCATTGTCTGACCTCAAGACCCGAATCTTCCTACCTGTCTGCTTTTCCACAAGAGCTTTGAACTCTTTAAAGCAACTGAAGACCTCACCCTTGGCCTTCAAGAAATATATCCAAGTCCTCCTAGAGTAGTCATCAATGAATATAACATAATAGTAAATACTCATAACCATCCAAAGACACATGAGACATACGACCACTAACATCAGTATGAATCAAGTCTAGTATACTAGTAGATCTGTTGTCGCTCGTTGGGAATGCTAACTTGGTGTACTTACCCAAAGCACACCCTTTGCAGACCTCATAATGCTCAACATTGAAATCAGGAACTCCAGTAGTGATCTCCCTCAGAACTCTCAAAGCTCCATGATGCATATGCGCCATCCTTTGGTGCCATAACTCGCACAAGTCTCTATTGTTGGTGGTACTAGTATGAGTGCTACCAGATGTGCTACTCACCAATGCTCTTGTCGACTGAAAACTGAACCTATATAGTTTCCCAAAGCGGACTCCAATCACTTTGGCTGAAGTGATGGAAGCTCCCCTAGGATGCATCAATACCTGCCCTCCTAAGAAGGTGATGCCAAACCCCTTCTCCTCCATAGCAGACACTGAAATCAAGTTCTTCTTCATCCCCGGAACATACAAAACATCCATGACCTTTAAAGGAGGCAAAGACTCCCTCTCAAAGGTCATAGTCCCCACACCAACAGCTCTCACAATGCGGGCATGTCCTCGTACAATCTCAATATCAGGTGTCCTCTCTGCAAGCTCTGAAAAGACCTCCCGTGCACCTGTCATATAGCGGGAAGCCCCGTTGTCTATGTACCACACATCGGAAGATGTACTGCTACTAGATGTAGAATTAATAGATGCAAAGTCCCTGTCAAACTGTGAAGCAAACTGCTCCACCTCTACTGAAGCTGCAGTACCCTTCTTCCCCTTGTTTGTCATCTCAGGACACGTAGCAGCATAGTGTCCCGTCTTCTGACATGCCCAACATTTGACTTTGGACATATCCATATATTTCTTCTTCTTCTTCTTCTCCTTTCCCTTATCCCCATCTGATGAGGCCCCTTTCTTGGTCTTCCCTTTGTTCTTCCCCTTGGCTGTCAAGGCTACATCCTCCTCATCTGATATCTTCACCCCAGCACTGCCAGTCTTTCGTATCTCATGCAGCACACAGTCATTCCAGAATCTGTCCCAATTGGGAAGATTCTCCCTAGAGGTAACAGTATCTCCAAAGGCCTCCCAAGACTTAGGAAGTCCCACTACAACTATCCTGACTAACTCTGTGGGTGCAACTGCCTCACCAATAGCAGTCAAATCATCACGTACCTGTTTGACCCTGCCAAGATAATGAACTACACTTCCAGCCTTTCTCATCCTGATATTATTCAGTTGTTCTTTGAGTACCATCTTCCTGCTCTCATTGGTACTCTGATAGAGAGTGGTTAGAGTTGTCAACATCTGATATGCATTTGTGTTTCCTCTCACCTGAGGAACCACATGATCCTTCAAACTGTCCATCAAAATCATTTTTGCCTTTGCATTATTTTTTGTGAATTCAGCAAGTTCATCTGCAGCAGTAGGAGGTACAACCTCTTGTCGCACTATGTCCCAAATTGTTGCCTTCTCAAACATTGTCTGAATTATGTCCTTCCAAATGGCATAGTTGGATATCCCATCCAGTTTGTCCTCTATCCTTAAGAACATGTCCATGACTTCTATCCAAATTTTACAAAACCAAGAAAATGGAGAAATGAACATTCCAGCACACCTTGCTGTCCCAAAAGTTCAATTTGTGTGAAATTTCACCTTGTTGTCCCAAAATATCATTTTGTTTTCCAAACAGAGTTTGTTGTCCAAAATTTCAATTTGTTGTCCAAACCACTATGTGTTGTCCCAAACTATTGTTGTTGTTCAAATTGCAATTTTCAGCCTGTAGCTTTGATACCATGTTGAAATTTAATGACTTAAAAGTTTTTGTGCAATCCCAACCCAGTTTTAATTTCACCTTACTCCTATTTAGTTAAATTGTCTTTCCCATAAACATACATTCAACATATAGAATTCTAGAAAGGAAATTTTCAGATAAAAACACATGGGACTGTCAACACATGTTGAAAATAAATATGGACATAAACAAACCAGCAACACATAAAAATACACAGATTTTTGGTCAACTTAGACCTAGGCAAAACCCCTTCAATCTTCTCCGAGGAAACCCTATTAGAGAGCTCTTCAAATTTATTTATCATTCAAGTTCAGGAAAAATACATTTGCAGACAAAACAAAACAGCAAAATACAACTTATCTCTTCATCCCAAAACTCCCTGAAAACCGTGCCCACTTTGCCTCGATTTCCGTGCCCAGCTGAAGCTGAAAATATGTACTATATGGATATGAACTATACGGACTATACTGTACGGATTCCATACAAACTGTACGGATTTTTGAAAAAAAAAATCCTCAAAAGCTTCTCTCGAACTATGTGCAACTCACAGCATTAAATGTTGTTTGTACTGTACATTTTGTTGTCTTCTATGCCTTGATTTCCGTGTCCAGCTTTGCCCAAAAATCATTCTTTCACCTTGCTGCAACAAATTTCTCCTTCAGAACTTTTCTCCAACTCTCAGTGTCTTTTCTCCAATCTGCTCATGAAGAATGAATGAATGCAGTCTCTCTTTTCTTTTCCCCATTTTGTTTCCCTAAATATCTTTTGGACAACCCTAAGATCTAATGGCTCAGATCCATTTAGATCAAGGGATGAGAATAAATGTGCATTTAATTCTCACTTTCTATTTTTTAACTTACACATTAAATAAAGTACCCACATTGTACTTTATGTCTAAAGTCACTTTTCATTTTATAATTTAACATTGACTTTACCACTTATAAAGTCACTTTTCACTTTATAATTTAACACTGACTTTACCACTTATAAAATCACTTTCACTTTATAATTTAACATTGACTTTACCACTTATAAAGTCACTTTCACTTTATAAAGTCACACTTAGGAAAAGAATTATTTTGGACACTTTTCCTTAGGTAGAGACTAACCCATGGGAAACCACTTGTCCATGTACATTAAAAATCAACACCAATTTAAAAATTAAGAACACCACCTCTTAGAGGATAGAGGCACCATTTAAAAAAGTCACTGACGAAAGTGCAAATGGGAATTGCTGCCAGTCAAGAAAAATGCTTAGCATGGAAAGTATTGAATATATAAATGCAACGCAAAAGATCCAACCAGATCTTCATGATATGGGATATGGCAAATTTGAGGGTGAAACCCTGTGTATTTGGAAGGTCAGTAATACAATTGAAAAATAATTCAAATCATCAAAACAGTAAATCACATAAAATATAGATGTATTCATAAGACCGTACAGAAGTGAACTAGAGGAAGAACATTCAGCTGCCTACAACAGTTAACCAACAATGAAAGAATAACATACCTCACTGAATGTTATTGACCCTTGATTTTCCACATCGTAGAAGCAAAATACCTACAGAAAGATATATAAATTCTTTACTAGCAACATGAAAGTGTTTGGCAACAGTTGAGGATTACTCAGGTGATCATATCTTCCAAACCTGGTTAACAACTACATAAAGAAGCACTTTCCCATATCAGTTTGAAAATTTCCATTTACTTTATGTTTACCCACTTGTTATTTCAGATTTAAGATGATTCATAAGTAACACGGACTTGTTAAATGGGTATTGAATGCAAAAAGTGTCGTGCATTTTAGCAGAATCTGATAGCATAAAAATTGCAACATATAGCATGAAGAAAAAGGAATTACATTGAAGCACCGAAGATAATCAGACAGTTGAACATAGTGTTCATAATTCAATTGCCATATTTTAGCTAGTATTGCTTTGACTTTATTATTTTCTTAAAATGACAAGCACACTAACTGAAGATATCGTTCTCTTTTGTGAAATAACATACAAGAAAAACATCATTTTACCGAAATACAGTAATCAGTGTATAAGGATAAGATAGCTATCTTTATCATCCCAAAAATAATAGAACATACCGCAGCATGACTGCATACCTGCTCAGAGAATGGAGTTCTTGGCAAGCCCAGCCCAGCCAGGAAATTATCCATGTTGACACACCCACTGTGATCAAGACCTGTTCTTTAGCTTCCTCAAAAAATAAAACCCAGCTATATGTGGCCATAACTCCTATGAAAAGCAAATTGAAAGGAAGGAAATTCACTTATACTTCAACTACTGCAAATTGAATTTGTTAACTCTGTGTTTCCTGCATTACTAAATTACAGTTTGCGCAATTACAGTGTTGCAAGTAACGAAACCAGCAACATGAATAAATGAATAAAGCAGGAATGTTATCTCTAAAAATTCAACAAAGCAAATGAATAGAAGTTGACACAAATAAATGACAAAGATAGATGTGTTTCTGGATCACAGTGTAACTGGGCAGGGTATCTAAATGTTGTCCCAACAATCAGAATAGTTTGATTATCATTATAATTGTAGCATTTTACAAATTTGAGTATCAGCTGCAGCATTAAAAGCTGTGATTGTTAGGACATTCCAGCGGCAGGGAGCAGATAGTTGGATATCTTGTACAAATCTTGTATATATGGTAAAAACAAGAAATACATGGACAAAGTTCCAAGCATGCTTCAGCTTTTCAAAAAGCATCGAAACAGTTAAAAATATCATGAGTAATGTTGAAATCCTCAGTATCTCCTACAAGGTTCTGGATAACCAACTCGCAAATGTACTGTATTGCATTTCTTAATCGTTAAACATGATCAAATAAGCTTCACTAAATTTCACTATACATTCAACAATTTTATTTATCTATTGAGCTTTTGTTAAAGGCAAATAAGCCTTGAATAAGATAAATTGCATGTTGATTGTAATCAAATAGTATAATGAGGGCACAGCGACATTCATACCCAACAATATGTATTGTTGTATTAAGCTTTCTGTAATAACTCCACATCTCAAAAGATCTTGAAATGGTCTTTCTATCTCCATTTTATGATGATGTGGATAATCATATGTTTTTCATAGTGTTGCAAATATTGGTGATACATCACCAACGTCACAATATATCATCATCTCTTCTGCAACTCGAACGCATTGTTCTATGCCCTCATCCATAGGATCAAGTGTTGGTCTTACGCAATTCGTCGTCACTCGTAAGATGATGTGTGGGTCTTACATGATCTTCCCTCGCTCAAACACGTCAACTTGCATCATCCTCTAGTCATCTTTGGATCATCTCTCTGTCCATATCTCTCTCCAGCCGCAGTGACATGCCTGCAAATTTGGCACATTCTGTTTTGGTTTCAATTTCTAGGTGTTTTATGAGTAGGTTTAGATTCAGCTATTGGATCCTTGGCCGCAGTGATGTTCTCATGAATTTGGCACCTTCAATTCGATTCTATTGAAATTCTGGGCATTTTATGAGCAAGTTTAGATAAAATCATTGGATCCTTTCCTCTGCAACTCTACTAGTTTTGGGTGTAGCCTTTGTGGAACTTTGGGTGTAGACATTGTCGAACTTGTGACCCTATGCAACTGTGCCAAGTAAAAGGAGTGTTGAAGTCTCTACACAAAAACTTAGCGACTGGTTTCTATTCTCCTCCTTCTCCCTCACCTAAACCCCTCTACATCACCCCCACAATCATCCCCACCCTCCTCTCCAAAACCACTTCTCCTAATCCTTCCATCCCTTCCACACCCTCAACTTTGTCTTCCACCCTCCCTACCATCTTACCTTCCCAATGCATTGTTAGTAACATGCATACCAGTCCAAGGTTCAACTTGCAAAACAATGACAAGATAGGTTTTGAGTTATCTGCCCCCACAATTAACACTTCCTCAACTAATCCCTCTATACTCTGTTGAAGATTATAACTAGGTTCGATCTTCATAAATTGTATTTGATTCAATACTTATTGTACTTGTCATAAGAATAAAATAAAAGAATTTTATATTATTATTAAATGAGTTATTAAAGCATGGATTTGATGCTTGGGTCATATTATCTTAGGTCAAAGTCCCCATTGTGGACTTTTAGGTTTTCTTCTGAGTCTATAGGTTTAATTCAGATTTAAATTTACTCATATTGGACTTTTGAATCATGCAAATAGGTCAAGTATTGAGTCAAATATGATTTATGGAGCCTCCACATCAACTCGGCCTCAAGTCCAGTAATTCGAACCCATCACAAGGCTATAAATACAGGGAGATCGAATTCATTTGGAGACAGCTCTCACACACTCAGAAATTTGATATCTTTTGCTACATCAGAGAAAACTACGAACTGAAGGAAGAGGTCTTTTGGAGTACGATTTTGGGCAAGCTAAAGGAGTTGAAGAAAATTGAAATTTTGGTGCTACTCTCTCTCTCTCTCACGTGCTATAGTCTGGAAGATCGAAGTTCTCCATCATTCACTACATCATTTGTTGCATCAGGTGTTGCCAGTTGCTGTTGCCAAGAGAAGAAGAGGTCGAAGTTGATTATGTTGGATGTTGCTGCCTTGGTAAGTTGTATTGGGTCAAAATCGAACTCCTAGAAGGAATATCGAGGTCTTTCCCTCAAGATCGAAGTTCCAGAAGCAAGGTCGAATTTCCAGGTCGGAGAAACGACTACATAGTGCTGCTACTGCTGTTGTTGCTGCCAGATTAAGGAAGGATCAACAGGAAGGTTGACTTGGTGTGGAGGAAGTCCGAGTAACGGTCTAGAGTCTCAAGAATCACTATTGAAGGAAGAAATACTGACTGGGTTTTCCCCAATAGTGGGGTTTTTCCCTGGCTGCTGGCCTACATCTGGTGTCCTTGATCTATGTGCATTTGCTTTGATATTTGCTTGATGGATTAATAAGAAAGAAGATAAGACGAACATAATAAAAACTAAAGTATATCACAAGTAAATAATCAAGAATAAGAGAACTTTTCTACCTTTTTGATTCTCTAACATACACATTGCCCAATTTTCCAGTTGTTGAAAATTGGCAACTATGGGATGAATTTCCTTGAATAAAATTTCATTTCTAACCTTTTTAGAGTGACTTTCAAAAAATATAAAGTCATGTCTATCTTTGCAACCATGACATCCCAAAAATACTAAATCACCTTCCATCAATTCGTAATCATATATATATGATGGAAAATCACTTAACTTGTCCTTAATCAATCTCAATTGTTTAATTTTTAACTTAATCATCAATATATTATTACTATTATCCTCTTTATGATATTATTATATATTATTAAAAAGAAATTGAAGTCTCTCAATCATGTCATATGTAACTCCCCTCAATTTATGCATATGTTACTCTCTCTCTTAATGGATTCATTTCTCTCTCTTTCATGCTCTTACACACCTCTTACACTCTCTTACACACTTTAATGACTCGTCATAAAAAGACTCCTCTTACAACTCTTTAATTCATAAGTTACACTTCTCTCCTTAATGCATAAGTTACACTCCTATTTTGGCATGTGTAAATCTTCCTCAAGGCATAGAAGTTACTCCCTCAAGAATTCAATCTCCTTGCTCTTCCTATATATTTGTGCCTCTCAACCTCACTTGATACACTTACTTGTGCTTGTGAAAGGAGAATTCGAACTTGAGAGAGAGAAAGAGTTGTAGAGTCTAGAGGAAGATTGAGAGAGCGAGAGAGAGGCTTGAAGAGCAAGAGTAACTCTAAGAGATCCAAAGTGATTCAGTGTTTGCATCGGCTATTGCTATCAGAGATCATCTTCAGATTTGGGTGAACTTCTTCATTCTCTCATTGTACTTTGTATCTTTGTTGAACAATTTATTTCTAACAGAAAAATAATCTAGTTGGGTTTTCCCCTTATGGGTTTTGCCATGTTCATTGACCTAACTTCTCTGTGTCTCATCGAGTTCTTGGTTGTCTTCTATTGTGCATATGGTTTATATGATTTATGTTCTATCTACAATTACTTAACTTATATTGCAGCATAAAGAAGTTCTGGATTTAAGTGATTGTAAAGCACAAAACATCTGATTTTTAACATGGTATCGGAGCTTTGGTGAAGACAAGCTCAAGAAGACTAGTGTTGCTCCAGCACATTTTCTGCTGGAAAATCCCTTCTTGCTCCTTCTCTCTAGTATATTTTCTACTAAGATATCAAGTGTTGTCCACTCCATTTACAACTCATTTTCTACTTGTTGTCCACTCCATTTACAACTCATTTTCTGCTTGTTTTCCACTCCATTTACAGTTCATTTTTTGCTTGTTGTCCCCTCCGTTTACATCACATTTTCTGTTTGTTGTCCACTCCAGTTATAGCTTATTTTCTACTTGCTATCTGTGAAAATTCCTAGATAGAATTCCTCTGCAGCAACTGATATTAATAATTATTTCTTCTACTTATTAATTCAAAAACAAGTTATTTACAGTGTTACTAGTATATATTGAAATAAATTCTACCGCAGCCTTCACAATTAAAAACACTCCGGAAAGTAAATGCGAGGAAAAATACTAGCACAAGTACAATCACAATGACACAGTTATTTTTGGACAATCGTCCCTGGATAAACCCAATGTGGGAAAATCAATGCAGCAGACGAGGATTTCTTTATTATTCTTCAGCAAAATCTCATGTACAATATACAAACAGCAGAATAGAACAAGAATTACTGTGAGAAATTTTACAGATAAATTTCTCACGCTCCACAGTGAATTTCTGACCCCGAAGAGGACCCGCTGCCCTCACGCTGGCTCCACTGTGCAGTGTGAAAATTCTACTGCAATGTATTGGTTTATTTTCTCCTACTTGATTTAATTAATAAAGTTATTTTTAGAAATTAGATTCAGAAAATACCAGAAATAAACACAACTACAACCTACACATGCATATCATTTACTGAACAATACACTCATGCAACAAAGTGACACATGGATTTTTGGACATAAGTCCCCGGAAAAACCCAAAGCGGGAAAACCTGGTTCAACAGATATGAGGGTTTATTATTAAGTAGTTCTGAGTACAGAAAATTTGGGTTCCAAAACTTGGAAAACCCGACAGAGAATAAAAGATATCAAATATGCAACTAACCTGAAGATCTAGTGCCAAATATCTGTCTGATCCACACCCTCAAACGGGATTTATAGGACTAAGCCCGGATTTGACCCTAGAAACCCTCAGCGCAGCTTCTGAAGCCCCAGCGTCGCCCTAGAAGGCCTACGTCAGCCTCTGCGTGGCCCTAGGAGGGCCTGCATCAGCCTCTGCATGGCCCTAGGAGGGCCTGCGTCACCCCTGGAGGGTCTACGCTGCCCCTGCATTGCCTCTACTAGGCCAACGTCAGCCCTGCATGGCCCTAGCCGCCTCTGCGCTACCTCTGTGTTGTCCCTGCTGGACTATGTGGTTTTGAGGCCCCTCTGCGTTGTCCTTGCTGCTGCTCCTCTTGCCTCTTGCTGTCTCTTGGCCCTGGAATCAGAACATTCCCTTGGCCAATACTACCCCTCACTGCAGGAAATCCCTCTGGAAATTCTTAGCAAACCCACCCTAGAATTCCAGATCTATTCCTCAGTTCTACGAAAATTGTGTCACTCAACTAACCCTCAAGCCTTTCTCTTATACTTTTTCAGTGCACCCTTCAACGGCTGAGATTAAATCATCCATCAACGGTTGAGATTAAAAGACTGCTTGATCCATGTGACTTAAGACAATTTCAGAACATGTGTTAATTAATTCACTTTAATTATTTTATTTTCCTAAGTTAGACTAAGGAAATCCATTAAAAATAATTAGTTATTTGAATAACTTGAACACCAACTGAAATTTATCAAATCCATTTCTGGGTCTTGTAGATCAAGTGTACTCTAGTCCCTCCACAAAATTTGGGAGCTAGAGCACAACTGATGCTACCCCAAATACACAAAATCTCAACACTCCCTCTTAGCATCAGGAGTGTGCTCTAGCAATACATCACACCATGTATCACAAGATCTTGAGTACTGGATCTGTGGTGTTGATGCTTGGCCTGCTGCCCTCCATCTACTGCACTGCGGCTCTCTGTACTGCTGCCCATGCCACTGCCACATCTGTACTGCAGCTCGCTCTCAGATTGCTACATCATGTTGCCCATAGCACTGCCACTGCTAACTGCTGCACTGCAACTCAGTTGCTAAGAAGTAAGAAACTGAAGGACTCTGCCACACTGTTTGACAGAAAAGTCAAGTTGCCCTCCACCACTGAAGCTCCCTGGATGTTGAATCACGATGTCCTCCTGGGGACACTGTCACGCTGCAACACTACACTGCGTGAGCCCAGCTTCTCTGCGTTGTTGAAGTCCCATCAGCCTCTCTGCGTTGCTGCCTCCACACTGCTGCTGCCTCTGCATCACGCTGCTCACTCTTCAGCTCCCTCTTGCTCTTCAATGTGGTTATCTGCAACCATCTCCCGACTCATCCCACTACCGTCTTAAGGCTCCCGTAACTCTTATGTGATCCAACAGTAGGGTTGACTCAAGGATCCCGCCATCTGTCTATGGATACTCTATATATCCATGTCACCCTGCCTCTTCTCTCAAGGTGCATGAGCACTCATGGCTACATCATCATCAGAGCCATCGTCATTTGCTACTGCAGCCTTGGAATCAAAAGCTCCTTTGTCCCTCTTCTTAGGACAACTGCTGGCGAAATGACCAAGATCACTACAGTTAAAGCACCGGACCTTAGAGAGGTCCTTCATCTTCTTCCCTTGCTTCTTTTCCCTTGATGCAAGGGTTGCATCCTCCTCCTCTTCTTTCTTCACTCTGGCTGATCCGCTTCCTCCACTTATAGATTGTTTCTTGGTGATCCTCTTGATCTGCTCTTGGCGGAGAATAGCCCACATATCTGCACATGATGGTAACACTGCCCTTCCGAGAATGCTATGGACAAACCTTTCCCAATCTTTAGAGACAACATTTAGGGTTGTCCTCACTAGGAGCCCTTCATCTGGATTAGCACCCATGCTAATCAGTTGGTCTCGGATAGCTTGAAGTCTGAAGAGGAATGGATCTATCTCTTCTCTGTTATGTATATTTTATTAATTATTAGTTAGATATAGTTACCTTAGGTTTTATTAAGTGAAAGGGCATGATCAAAGATCATGCCTCTTCACCAAGGGACACCATGAGGCTATATTTAAAGCCTCGGTGATTCCCCATTGTAATCATATCTCATATCTCATCTTTTATAAATAATAATATATACTTATTCAAGTTTACCAGAGTTTTTACACTCCATTGGTATCGGAGCCATCGCTCTTAGAGATCTGTGTGATCACCCAGAATTAAGGAATTACAAAAAGATTCCAAAATTGCAGATTTTTTTAAAAACCAAGTGCTTGTGGGTAGCAACATTTGTTTTTTAAAAAAGAAGGAAGAAATATATATATATATATATATATATATATATATATTAATAAAATCAAAAGAGAGAAGGAAAGTTAACATAAAGGGGGAAATAAATTAAAAGAAAAAAGAAAAAGTAAAAAGAGAGATATACGTACATGTGAAGACAAAGTAAAATTAAAAAGGAAGAATAAAAGTAAAATTAAAAAGGAAGAGTAATTGCTCGTGGTTTACAAGCTCGTGGTTTTTGGGCCCATGGTATTAAAAACCCATTTCCCCTTTTCAAAACAACGTGCCTTTTCAAAACAAAGTGACTTTTAAAAACAATATTATATATATATATATATAATTCAAATAATAAAATAATAATAATAATTATTATTATTATTATTTAAAAATATATATATATATAATAATAGAAATTATTATTATTATTTCAAAAAAAAATTAATTAATTTTAAAAAAAAAAAGGGAAAACTGGCAGAAAAATATTCCCCACCTCATACACGTTCAATGTCTTCATCAATGTCGATGGCTGAATTCCAGAAGAAATTGGGAGATCTTGAGAAACAAATCAATAATAATTCCGAAGAATTCGGAAAAAGATTAGTCGATCTTGAAGGTACAGTTGCAGGGCACTCCAACGACATCAAAAAGATTCATGATACGACAAATCGAATAGAAAGACAAATGTGGCTAAATCATCACGAGGCCACAGAAAAGCATATCGAAGCAATGAACAAGATGACAGAGCATAGCGAAGCAATGAACAATATGACAGAACTCTTCAATAAGCTAAATGATAAGATAGATAAGTTAAGTCAGACACAATCCCCAATATTTCCTAACATGGAACAAAATCAACAAAACAATTCCGTAGATTCAGGAAACTCAGAAGAGCATCAAGAAAAGACCGATTCCCCACATCATCAGGAAGATAGTAATGCAGATTTTCAAAATAAGCAGCTCTGGAATGCATTTGCTAATCAATATCCCCTTCTTGTTCCACCAGTAGCATATCAGCGAAGAGCCAAAATTGAGCTACCCAAATTTGATGGTAATGAAAAAAATAGCGTTGCATGGCTTAATAAAGCAGAAGAATATTTTGAGATTTATGACATTACTAGTGATGACGAAAAAATTAAACATGATTCCATGAAAATGGAAGGAGAAGCATATAATTGGTATATGTGGTGGAAAAAGACGACGCTCGCTATCAGTTGGAGGAAATTTAAGGATGCATTCTTCAAAAGGTTTCAAGGCATAAAAGAAGAAAAGTTATTTTCAACGTTTATCAAATTACGCCAAAAAGGAGATGTGGATGAGTACACTCGAGAATGGGAGACCTTGGCAACACGAGTACCCAGATTGTCGGAATCTCGTTCAATTCAGTCTTACATCTCAGGACTTAAAATCCATATACAAGAAGAGCTCGAACTACATGAAATTACGTCCGTAGAAGTAGCAAGGCAAAAAGCAAAAGCTGCTGAAAAGAAATTTGAAAGGTTATCAAAACCAGAAAAAGTATATTCGAGACACAGATTTCCTCAATCTGAAAATATAGATGACACAAAATATGTCCCACACCATCTTCATGAAGAAGAAAAATCTAGTGTGGAAAAACAAAGAATGCGAGAGGGCAAGTGCAAACGTTGCGGTGAAAACTGGGACCCTAAGCACAGATGTGCAAATGGAAAAGCGAAAAATCTATACAGTTGTGAAGCAACTAATGACGCTAACAATAATGATTCATATCTAGAGGGATTAGAAGACAACTTAGAGTTCTCTCCAGAAGTGAATGGTGAAACTATTCCGCAAGTGTCATTATCAGCTATGACAGGCATATCACAACCTCAAACCCTAAGGTTAAGAGGACATATCAAGAATAACAACGTAATGGTTCTTGTCGACACTAGCAGTACCCACAATTTTCTAGATTCAACCATGGCAAAAAGACTTAACATCTTTACCTTCCCCATGCCTAATATGAAGGTAATGGTGGCTGATGGTAAAAAGATTGAGCAAGTAGGGAAATGCCATAAAGTCAAACTACAGATAAAAAACTTTCATTTAGAATCTCCATTCTACACCGTTCCATTACGAGGAGTAGATGTAGTTTTAGGAATTCAATGGCTACAAACTTTGGGTACTTATTCTGCCAACCATCAGAAGCAGTTTATAAGTTTTAAATGGAAAGGGCAGAAACACAGGTTGTATGGATTCCAAGCCCCAGAAGATCAAGTCGTATCTTCCTCTCTGATGACGAAGATGATTCAAATAGGAGCGCCAACATCTACAGTACAGTGTCATCAATTAGAAATGTTATCTTCAAAAGGGAGCCACGAAGAGTCACCAGAAGTCAAGACAGGATCCGACCCTGTCGATATCAGATCTTTTCACTATCCAGATCAACAAAAGATTGAACTCGAGAATATGCTCCACGATCTTTTTAAAATGTGGGAAGCAAGAGCCCACCGCTCAAGAAACCCAGGCGTTCGTCAACATTGTCCATCGTTACGTATGCTTTGAGGACAAAGCATCTTTAAGAGAGGGCAATGTTATGTATATTTTATTAATTATTAGTTAGATATAGTTATCTTAGGTTTTATTAAGTGAAAGGGCATGATCAAAGATCATGCCTCTTCACCAAGGGACACCATGAGGCTATATTTAAAGCCTCGGTGATTCCCCATTGTAATCATATCTCATATCTCATCTTTTATAAATAATAATATATACTTATTCAAGTTTACCAGAGTTTTTACACTCCATTCTCCCTTCATCATTTGGAACATACGCATCTGATTCTCAAGAAGCATTCTTCTTTGCACCGAGCCTCCTTGGTACATCACCTCCAAGGCTGACCACATGTCATGTGTTGTATTCTTACCAGCAATATGAGGAATCACGTGGTCCTTGACTCTGTCTATGATCAAATGCTTCATCCGCGCTTGATATTCTTCATACTTCTTGAGTGGATCTGCATCGGTTGGTACAGCAAGCGTTTTCTCTGCATGATCTTTGAGACCATACTCATCTAGAACTGAGAGGATTTTGGACTTCCAAACAACAAAGTTGGACATGCCGTCCAATCTGTCTTGATCCCTCTGTCCATATCGAGCCATCTTTGCTCAGATCTGAAGAAAAAAGTACTTCTCCCTCTGGATCTGGGTTTCTTGGTGACTAGAAACCCTCTAGTAACTTCTTCTTCTGAAAACTGACTTCCCTCTTAGAAATCTTCCACCAAAATTCAAACAGACAGTATTCTCCGATCCTCCTGATCGAATCTCAGATCTGTTTGGCTCAGATCTACTGAATGATTGTCTTCCTCCCGCCTTTGTTGCCTTAGCTAGGTACAATTCTGCACCTGCAGAATCTCTACCCCACCAGCACTGCTGAAGATCTGAAGCACTGCTTCCGGATCTTGGCTGAATTCTTCTGCAACAAGAGAAGTCACTGGTCAGCGTTTTCCTCGCTAGCCCAGCACAGTGCCAGCGCTGCTCAGAAGTGGACTACGTAACCCCAGACTGGGTGACGCAGTCCTTACGCTGCCCTAGGAAGGGTCTGCGTAAGCCTAGAGGCCTTCTGCAGCTTCAGTGCTGTCTCCTGGATCTGCTTTCCCCTGCTGTCAAGAAGCCCTTTCCGGATTTGCTGCTTCTTCTGCCACCCTGTAGAAAATATTTCTTCAGCTGATTGCTGGAGATTCAGCTTGATCTGCTATCGCTCTGATACCATGTGAATAATATATTGCAGTGTATTGGTTTATTTTCTCCTACTTGATTTAATTAATACAAGTTATTTTCAGAAATTAGATTCAGAAAATACCAAAAATAAACACAACTACAGCCTACACATGCAGATCATTTACTAAATAATACACTCATGCAAAAAAGTGACACATGGATTTTTGGACATAAGTCCTCGAAAAAACCCAAAGTGGGAAAACCAGTTCAGCAGATATGAGGGTTTATTACTAAGTAGTTCTGAGTATAGCAACTCTGGGTTCCAAAACTTGGAAAACCCAACAGAGAATAAAATATATCAAATCTGCAGCTAACCTAAAGATCTAATGCCAAATATTTGACTGATCCACACCCTCAAACGGGATTTATAGGACTCAGCCCAGATCTTACCCTGGAAATCCTCAGCGCAGCTTCTAAAGCCCCAACATTGCCCTAGAAGGCCTGCGTCAGCCTCTGCGTGGCCCTAGGAGGGCCTGCGTCACCTCTGGAGGGTCTACGCTGCCCCTGCACTGCCTCTGCTAGGCCAATGTGGCCCTAGTTGCCTCTGCGTTGTCCCTATTGGACTACGTGGCTCCGAAGCCCCTCTACATTGTCCTTGCTGCTACTCCTCTTGCCTCTTGTTGTCTCTTGGCCCAGGAATCAGAACATTCCCTTGGCCAATACTACCCCTCACTGCAGGAAATCCCTCTGGAAATTCTTAGCAAACCCGCCCTAGAATTCCAAATCTATTCCTCAGTTCTACCAAAATTGAGTCACTCAACTGACCCTCAGGCCTTTCTCTTATACTTTTTCGTTGAACCCTTCAATGGTTGAGATTAAATCATCCATCAACAGTTGAGATTAAAAGATTGCTTGATCCATGTGACTTGAGACAATTTCAGCACGTGTTAATTAATTCACTTTAATTCTTTTATTTTCCTATGTTAGACTTAGGAAATCCATTAAAAATAATTAATTATTTGAATAACTTGGACACCAACTGAAATTTCTCAAATCCATTTTTGGGTCTTGTAGATCAAGTGTACTGTAGTCCCTCCACAAAATTTGGGAGCTAGAGCACAATTGACACTACCCCAAATACACAAAATCTCAACACACAATCCCTGCGTCACTATCTCTGTGTTGTCCCTCCTCTGCGCTGCTTCTTCCAGTATGTTCTCGCACTCCCGACTATCGCTGATACCCTCTCTCTCCCACCTGCAACTCTCCCTCTGATTCGATTTTCTCTTGCCAAACTTCAGCCAGTGAGAAAATCGATCTGCTTGGGCAACTAAGTATCTGCCTGGTGTATTTCCAAATGACCATCGAAGTCCTTCCTATAATCTTCTCGTTGAGAAATCAGCAGCCCAAATTAGATTCTAATCAATGGCTCAAATCATATTAACTCGATCTTCGTCTTTTTCTAGAAGATTCACACTCAACTCTATTAATACCCTTTAATTATTTTAATTTGCTAAGTTTAGACTTATGCATCCATTAAAAATAATTAATTATTTTAAGAAAACCTCCTTCGGGTGGAATTTCTCAAAAATATTTCTGGGTATTCTGGAATACATGTGTCCTAGTCTCCATGCAAATTCTGAGGCTTAGAGCACATCCGATGCTACCAGAAATCAACACTCCCTCTTAGCGAGGAATGTGCTCTAGTAATGCAATCTGTTGAAGCATCACCCTAACTCTGTAACATCTCCCTCTGTGTTGTTGATGTCTGACATCACTACCCACCAACTATTGCGCAAATGTTGCATTTGTGTTGCTGTTGACCCTGCATATTGCTGCCAACAACTGCCAACTACGGCATCTACACTGCAACTCCTTCTCATTTATTGTTGTTGCAACTGAGAAACCATTTGTTTCTACTACTAAAACAGGTTCTCTACAATACCCGTCTGCTCCCTGAACCTAATGAACTTAGCTCTTCCTATAGCCTTTGTGAATATGTTTGCTACCTGAGCTCCTGTGGGGACATACTGCAACTGTATTGCCCCACGCTAAACACTCTCTGATAAAGTGACATCTGATTTCTATGTGTATCGACTGATCATGAAATACAGGATTCTCAGAGAGTTTGATACAACTATGATTATCGCAGTAAACATTGGTCGCTTCCATCCTCTTCCTAAACAAACTCACAAGCAACTTCCTAAGCCATATAGCTTCCCATGTTGTTGTGCTAGCTGCCATATATTTTGCTTCCGTTGAGCTCAGAGCTACCGACTTTTGCTTCCTGTTGCACATATTCATCCTTTCACAAGAGTGTATATTATAAGGAATCCTGGTAGCCTGGTAATCCCACTCTGGAACCTGAAAAGGCCCTTAGAGTTCGATTAAACATGCTCAACTCTAGTAAACATCTTGTTTTTCTCGGACAGGAAGCCCTCTCTAACATCCATTTTTTTTCCCTAACCTCGTTGAGCAAGACATCATGGACTTATTCGCCCCTTGTAACTTTTCCAATATGTAGGGTTATCCTCGTGATTCTTTAAAGAATGGTATGGACAAATTGCCCTCTTTCAAGGGGAATAATGCAATTAATGTTGTATATCATCTCAAAGCTTTTATAACTTTCTTGATTAGATATGCTAGCAAAGATGCCTACAATCATGAAGATGTAAAGATGGAGCTCTTTGTTCTCGCCTTAGAAAAAGATGTGTTGGATTGGTTCTTAGAAAAGCCCGCTAACTCATTTGATTCATTGCAAGCCCTGATTAATGCTTTTAAAGATAAATATGGGGATAAGAGAGAAGGGAGATATTTGCTTAGAGTTATCAGCGTTATAAAGAAAAAAGAGAATGAGATAGTTGAAGAGTTTAATAAAACGTTTAATGGTATTGTTAAAGAAATGCACCAAGATTATAAACCTACCGATAAGTCTCTTCTTGAATATTACCTCGATGCTTTTAATGTTGACACCTCTTACGAATTAAGGCGTGCTAAGCCTATTGATTTGAAGACTATTCATACCTTGGCTGAAGAATTAGAAAAAGAGAAGAAAGCATCTGGGAAATCTAAGATTCCAAGTTTTGATAGAGGTCCAAGTAAATCTCGTGAACCTAAAGGAAAAGAGATCAAAGAAGTTGACCATGATCCTATTAAGAAATTGACTCAATTAATTAAGGATATGAAGATTGAGCATGTTGAGGAAATGAATGTTATGCAGGCTAGGTTGATCCAAATGGAATGATCATAAGCTCATAATATTCAACCTAGAAATAATAATAACAAGAATAATATTGCATTGAAAAAAAAGGACTACTCCAACAAGTAGAGACCGCCAAATCCTCCTAAATCTACGAATGTTGCCGATCAACCTTTGCCATTTTGTAGACCTTGTGAAAGCTTCCATGAAAAAAGTTATTTTGTTATTGATAAAAGTATCTTAGATGGTGGACAAGTGGCTGCAAGTGAGCAAATTAATGTAATCAATCATGATCTTAACCTGTCTATGGAAGAAGATATAGAGATGCTTCCCTCATCTTTTACCATTAATAATTTCAATGATGAAAAGGACCCAATTATGGAATTGTATGAAGAGAATTCATCCCAAGAAAAAATCTTGGAGATTACAAAGAGTAAGGGATACACTTATAGCAAGAAAAATAAAGATCAAAGCAATGACCAAGCTCCTCCCAAAACTTATCATTATGGCTTGAAAATTGATTGGGTTACTTGAATAAATAATGCGAAAATTTCTATTCATGTCCTTGAATTTTTGAAGATTCCATCTCAAAGAGAAAAATTTTTGAAAGTTATACCTTAGAGGCTTATGTCAACAAGGAAAAGTTGGTGCACATACCAAAGATGAAGAAATCAAGTTGAAGGATCTAAACTGTTATATGACAAATGAAGACCATCATCCTTTCTTCTTTATTTTAATGGTTAATGATCATTTGTTGCACAATTGTATGTTGCACTCAAGGACTTCAACTAATGTTATGACTAAGAAAGTCATGGAACAATTTAATTTGAGGGTATAAAGGCCTTACCACAACATATGCTCCATGGATTCAAAAAAGATTAAATTTCTTGGCATAATCAAAGACTTACAAGTCTGCTTAGCAACATTCCCATACAGGATGATTACTATGGACATTGCTATTATAGAAGTACCAGACGTACGGGGGATGCTTTTATCTCGAAAATTTGCAGTTGATCTTGTAGGTTGTATTCAATTGGACTTGTCTTGTGCTACTATCCCTTTAATCGAGGGTGGTATGGCCATACTTTACAGGGAAATTGAAAGGAAATTTCATATTGAGAATCCCAAGAAACCCAACAACGCAAATGTCGGCAGATCTCCCAAAGAATATAACGCAATATTGATTGATTTTGTTGAACCTGTGGTGCGAAGTGCCCACGATTTCACATCATCAACCATGAACAGGAAATGAAAGTGAAAAATACTAGATAGATCTACGCAGTACAACATTCAAATGCTTCATCATCCTAAGAAGTTCAAGATTCAATAAGGCACCTCAGATAAGCAGCCAATGGATCCGCTTGTAAGCAAACAAGTTCTCTGGATTGGACTACAAAGATGACATCTGATGCCATAGGGAATCCTTTGTATTGTATCTCTAACCCTACTCTCCTAGATTAGGTTTCATTGTTTTCATTAGAATAGGTTTTACATTCAGCATTTATATTTATTTGTCATTAGATTTAGAGTTCATTTCTCTATTTTTAGAATAAGATTTCTATTTCAGCAGTTGATGATATATATGATGATGTTGATATGTTTTAGAATAGATATCTACTTGATGTTACTTGTTCTTCTTAGATGCAGATTGTGGATTCTCACATTCCTTCACTGAAGCAACATGTCCCCAAGTAGAGCCAGATGTTGACCATGTACATGTCAACAGTTCCGAGAAGTAAAGTATAAAGCAGTGGATTATTTTTTTTCGTCATTATCATCATTGTAATCCCAAATTTTGCAAGATTCCAGTATGACCACTAAGCCATGTAACAACAGGTAGGTAAGCCTATGATTCTTGTCAAAGGGTCTCACTCGAGGGAGTTTTTCAGCCTCTCTAATTATTGGTGTTTCTAGACATGAATAATTAGCAGAGTTTTTCTCCCAAACATACCCCAAAGTTAGGGTGGAACGCGTTGATAAGGTCTTAGGTGAGTCCTCATGTTATTGAGTCTATGTATTTTTATCATACTAGATCATGTGTCTTGTGCTGCAGAATTTGGTTGTGTCTAAAGAAGTTGTCTCTATGTGTAAAATTTTTCCTTCTAAGTGTTGATTATTGTAATATTCTTATGTAAAAGTGTTCTTTAGGAATATTTTTAGTGAATGGTTCCTCATAATTAGAACACCATTACCAAAATATTTTTTAGACCCACTTAGAGGGTAGAAAATATTTGTAATCCCCTCCTAAGTCTATTATTTAATTTTTTCAAAAATAATAAATAAATAAAAAATAAAAAATAAATAGCCAGAAATTGTCAAAAATAAAATGAGAAAAAAAAATTGATTACTATCCAAGTGGAAAAATTATCAAAAAAAAACTGAGGCTATTTTTCAAAGGCAAAGATAGCCTCATTTCCAAGGCAGGATAGCCCAGTCAAGAAATTCGTTGGACCAAGAAGACTATTTTCACAGCAAAATCGAATTTTTGGAATAGAGGGGTAATTATTTTGCACAAGTTACGATAATTCTATTTTTTAAGATTCTCTAAAGGACCAAATGCACTTGGAAGTTTGATTTTCTCAAGGGGTCGAAATTGTTGGAGATTTGTGTAGCAGTTATCAATAGATAAATTCATTTTGGCATGGATCAAGCCTTGTATCATGTCAAACTAGTCATTTTTCCACTTGGAGGGGTCTAGAACTCTCATATTTTCTATATAAGGAAGCTATTTTCTTCTCATTGTAATCGTGATTTGATGCACTGAGCTAAGCTCTGTTGGATATTTTCTAGAATAAAATCAAAAGTCTTTGGGGTTCCAATTCAAGGTGTCTCTCTCTCAATGATTTATGGTATGTGCTGAGTGATTTCAGTGCTCTAATGGTTTATTACTAAATATTGTTGTTGCAATAGCCGATGGTTGGATTATCTATTCGCACAAATATCTTGCATTAGGTATTGGGCTAGAGTAAACACTTTAAATCTAGTAGATCTAGCAAGTATCTCTAGATCTTTGGATTTCTTGTGTGAATCGAACCCCTTTGGAACTAACAATCTATCTCTTGAGTGTGTAGAGATCTTCAGGTGATTCAACACTTGGGAGACTTTGAGGAGACTACGTCTTGTTTGGCTTCTCGACTTATCCAGCAATTTATGGTGCAGGGTTTTAGCTAGTGCATTAGCTAAAAATTATTTATTTCACTTATTCTCTAAATCTACTTGTGTTATAAAGGTTTATTTGCTTAATAGATCTAGTATTTCCTTATAAATATTGTGAATAATTTGTGAATAAATCTACTAACCCCTGTATTTTATTTGTTCATTGTGTACATAATTTTTTGGTTTTCATTTTGGAATTTTGTAGATCTTGGGACTTGCTCTATTTATACAACTTGCAGGTGCCATAACTTTAGGATTCAAGGATAAATTTGAAATTTGAGGGCTTAAGCCCTCACCTAGCTTGGATGGCTAGGTTTGGGCAATTAGTCACTTGAGGAGGAGGAGTTCAGCCTTTTGGAAGAGAGTGTTCAACTTCTGAGATTGGATCTAGGGTCTAGATACCTTGATCTAGCATACCCAGGTCCTAGAATTTCAACACTCAAGCTTTTGGAGGGAATCGCTAGCCCTAGAGGGCTAAGTCACTGCAAAATCAAGGATTCAAATGAGGGTTTGTCATTGGAGGTGGCTACAATCACTTACTTGGGCCTCAATTTGACTTATCTTCTTGCTTGAAGGCAGTTGCGGGCCTAGGAGGCCTTCTCAAACTTAGCCGCAACGGTTTTGAGGCCTTGTAACCCTAGCCGCAACCCTATCTTTGTTGGAAATACTGAGAGGGGGGGTGAATCAGTATTTCTTTTCAATTGTTATTTTTACCAGTTAGATCACTTATATTTAGAACACAAAATGAACAATAAGAATAAATGTTTTTATTAATTTCTTCTTTACAATAAATCAGGTACAATATATGTAGGGCTCCAACCCTAGATGAAGACACCGATCTTCAATCTCCCAGGCTCCAACCTATATTTGCCAAGAACCGACTTGGTCTTCCAAGGCTCCAACCTTGTCAATTTTGAGGCACCAACCTCTAGGGCTCCAACCCTATCTCTGGTACAGGCTCCGACTTGGTCTCTTGAGGACTCCTATCCTCTAGGCTCCAACCCCTTTGCTGAATCAAGGTAAGTCTACCACCTTCACGGCTCCCAATATCATCTCCAACGAGCTGACAATGTATTTCACCAATGCTTCCTCTCAATACAAGTTAGTCCATCAATGACAACTTTGCATTCACATGAAGGTCACACCATTCATGGTCACCAAAGAAGATTCAGTCACCTCATGTAGGCCTCAACAATGCATCATAGCTCCTGCAAGAATCCCAAGATCAGCTCCAACCACCTGATATACTTTGTGTATTTTCATGACAATGTCAATGTGTTTCACAATGTTCAATCTGTATGACTTCAAATCAGCTCCACCAAGATTAGTCTTCATAGGAAGTCTTAACAAGTTCCAAAGATAATCCTTCAATCTACCCTAAATGACAACCCAAAATGCTGCTTCAAAATCCATTCAAGGGTTGCTTTAATGACTACAATATATGCTCCAAGTCTCTTCAAATCTGCTTGAAGATATCCTTCGCATGGTGTTCTTACAAAGTCTTCAGGATCTGCTCAAAATGTTCTCCATGGTTTGCTCAAGATCTACTTCAAAATGTCTTCAAAACACTTAGCTTAAGATTCCTTAAGTCTGTCTCAGACATCTTAGGTTCATGACACTCAAAAGGTTGTTCAATATTTGATCTTTATGAGATTACCCAGTGTTGCTTCTCCAAGATTGACACAAAGAACTGTCTCAGAGACTCGTGAATGCATGCAAGTCTAATGAGAAATAGCTTCAAATCTGCTCAAGGATAAAGAATGCTGTTTCAGAAGCCCCTGAAGATCTTCACTTTCTTCCCTTTTTCAAATCTGTTCCAAGGATGCTTGAGGTCTACTTCAACAAAGGCTTCTAATAAAGGTGAGAATATCTTCTCAAAAACCTCCCTGAAGTCTGCTACAAGATTCTTCAAAAATTGCTCGAAGTTCACAAGAGAGAGTCCTCCAAACAATTCCAAATCTGCTCCAAGCAAGCTTCCGAAGGTGGTTTAATGAGGGTCAGTTCACATGATTTGCTCCACAGGAAATTAGGGTGAGATTCCAAACTTAGGTTACTTCAGTTCTGCGTTTTTAGGATAACCAACTTGTTTTAACCCTACAGAAATTTTTTAGCCCAAAACAAAAAGTCTTCAAGTCCTCCTTGGCCTCCAATTACTTCTCTGCAGTTATATTCTGATTTTTTGATCGAAAATCCTTAGCCAAATGAACAGTCCAAACCTCCTTTTTAGTGCTGATGATGACGTCGTGATGAAAGAACACGTCTTTTTTTGGGGGGCAGGCCGAAGATGGAATCACTGTATAGGCCGGCTAGCTGCTAGGATTAATTTCCTCAACTTAAAAAAATCAATATCTTTCAAACTGCTTGGAGTTTCGGGCTGAGTAATAGCTCGTTGGAAAGGCAAAATTATGCTCTTCAAGATGGTGTAGGTCTCATGTGAAAGACTGCTTCTAATGTTGGAAAAAATATTTTTCTTTGTGACTGTCCTTAAATTATTTAGTGTAGAAAATGATCAGGACAGTATGGCTTCTTTGTTTGGCTTCTCCATTGTTTTTCTTCTCCATTATTTGGCTTCTTCATCATCATAGGAACATGTAGGACATCCACGCCATCATGATAGTGTCCAGCAATGAGTGTATCATCCATGTCATCACATAATTGTGCAGTGATATGTTATAGTGCAGCATCATTAGGAGAACTTCAAATTAGTCTTCCAGCCATCAAATGAGATCTTCCACATCATCATCTAGTCTTCCAACCTTCATCAAGTGCCACATCAATTGTGTCATTCATTTAGTGTATGACTCATATACTTACCTAAAGCTGTTAAGTTCTTTGACTTTCACTTAAGGCATATGCAATATTTATAGCCAGTTCCTAAGGACTTCTACATTCTTCGCTAGTGGTTTGACATCTCTGTATGACCTCTTCATTGATGCATCCTGAAATTGTGACTGCATGAGGTTCATTGACATCGCACGAATATTTTTCATCTCAACTATTGACATCAATGACAAAATTGATTAACAATCTCCCCCTTTGTCATTGATGGCAATATTCTTGCCCTTCAACATTCTCTCCCCCTTTGACATCAATGGCGAAAGGGGTGCTCAAGTACTCCCCCTATCAAGTTGCTTCCCTCATCATATTTTCTTCGTCAATAATAGTTCTTCATAGGTACGATGCTCCCCCTGTCATGGTGCTCTTCTTTCTGGCAATGTGTTCCATGATAGATGTGTTTACATTTCTCCATGGATGAACCAATTACCCCTTCATGCATAAGCTCTTCTAGCTTCTTTAGACAAGAAAGATTGTTGCCTTGTGATCAAGTGGAAGAAATCTTCACAATTTCATTATTTTCTAAATTGGAGTTACTCCCGAGAGATGATTTGTCAAGATTGTCCAAGTGTGACTCATCATGGATTCCATAACACCTTTTCACGGAAGACTTCTGCAAGAATAGTTAGGAGTCACCAGCTCCCCCTAACAGTATGCATGGTCTCCTTTTTGGCAGAGTCTCATCATCAAACACTTGAAATATCACATTTTCCAAGGATGTCTTCATCAAATCAACAATATGTGTTGTTGGCTGGAGTGTTCAAGAGACTTTCGGATCCAATTTGCTTCATTTTCCACACTTGTGTAACTTTCTTCTGTAGCTTGGTTGTCATAGTTTTAGCTTGTTTAGGGACCCAAGTCAAGTTACAATCACGAGCCATATGTCCAATTTTATGGCAATTGGAGCATTCCATTCTGCTCATAAATGAGAATGCATGATTTCTTCTTGCAAAGTTGCTTCTAGGAGATTGACAGGGACCACTAAATTTGTCCTTGTGGTATGACCTACAATCCTTTGCCATATGCCCAAAGTTTGTACAAGAATAGAAATAACCAAAAAATATACTTTGGTACCTAGAGGATGGAGATTGCCTTGATGTATTTCCAAAGTCATTCTGCCTCGGGATCCTTTGATGATATCCATTGCCTCTTTCATCCTTGACACCTTCATCATATCTTCTTGAAGTAGGGTTTCTTCCAATGTCATCTTGACTCATGCTTTTGCTGGAACTGGGGGCATCAATATTTCTTCCAAGCTTTTCCACATCCTTGTTGTTTGAAGCATTAGGGTTTGCATCACTTTTGTTTGAGGGTTCACCTGCATAACCAAGACCTGATTTATCTAGGGGGGATTTTTGATAACTTAGCATGTCATTGAGGGTTTGAGAACTCTTTAAGTTCTTATTCAGCAAGTCAACTTCCTTTTTAAGAGAGAAAATTTCTCCTTTCAACTTTTCACAGTCTTCATCTTTCATAACTAGTTGGTTCTTCATTTCTTCCATCATCCTTGTTGCTTCGTGTGCTTCGATTTTAAGGGAGATGATATTTGATTTCATTATGAGGATTTCTTCATTCTCCTTTGCTAGACTGCTCTCCATTTCTTCTTTTATTCTTGTAGCTTCACATGTTTCAGCCTTGAGGAGATTGATGTCTGATTTCAGTTTGAAGATTTCTTCATCCTTTTCTTCTAGTTGGCATATCATGGTGTTTCTCTCCTTTTCTACTTCATCAACTTGTCCTTCTATGAATGCCAAAGTTTCCATCACCTTCTCGAGTCCTTGTGCTTGTTTCCTTGCTTCTTCTAGTTGAGATCTAAGAGAGGAGACCTCTTCCTTGTATTGACCAATCTCTGCTTCAAGATTGTTCAAGCTCTTAAGTCTTTGTTCAAGGTGGCTTGACGAAGTTTCTTCTTTTTTCTTTGCCTTATCCAATTGATTTGTGATAGATATGACTTCCTCATGATGCTTTCTTTTGTATTGATGAAATTCCTCCTTAAGTTTGGCGAGCTCTTCATCTCTCTCTTGAACTTGAAGCTTGACAAGGTCAACTTCCTTCCTTGTCTTGTTTTGGTCACCAACTTGCGCTTTCTTCTTAAGTTCCTCATTTTCCTTTTTCAACCTTTTAATCTCTTCCATGGAAGCCATAATTTTATTCAGGAGATCTTCAAAGTCTTCTTTGTTCTTCATCTTCTAGGTCTTCTTTAGCCTTGTTGTCATCTCTCTTATCTTCAGCTTCCTTGATGGATTCTGGACTTCTTTCCTGTTTTCCATCATCTTCTTGACTAGAGATCATTGTCAATGCTCCTTTTGAGTGAAGATCATGAAGTTTGTCCCATATGACTTTTGCTGACGACCATTTTTCAAAATTGGCCTTCACAAAATTTGGTAACCCATTCAAAATTGCCCTTATTGCTCTTATATTGTAATCCTTGGATTCTTCGTCCATCATGCTATCAGTAATCACCAATTTCCAAACTTCAACACCTTGAGTCTTTAAGAAATTCCTCATTCTTGCCTTCCATATATCAAAGTTTCCATTGAACAATGGAGCCTTCACAAATTGATTGACTTCAATTTCAATGGTTGAGGAAGACATCTTTAGAAGGACTGGAAACTTTCTTCCTTAGCTTCGCCATTTGTGTTCTAATGATCAACCTTCAAGCTATTAGGCTTTAAGTGAAGGTACTGTCTCTCTGATACCAATTGTTCGAAATACTGAGAGAGGGGGTGAATCAGTATTTCTTTTCAATTGTTATTTTTACCAGTTAGATCACTTATATTTAGAACACAAAATGAACAATAAGAATAAATGCTTTTATTAATTTCTTCTTTACAATAAATCAGGTACAATATATGTAGGGCTCCAACCCTAGATGAAGACACTGATCTTCAATCTTCCAAGCTCCAACCTGTATTTTCCAAGCACCGACTTGGTCTTCCAAGGCTCCAACCTTGTCAATTTTGAGGCACCAACCTCTAGGGCTCCAACCCTATCTCTGGTACAGGCTCCGACTTGGTCTCTTAAGGACTCCTATCCTCTAGGGCTCCAACCCTTTGCTTCAATTCGTCAAGATAAGTTCACTAATTCTTCACGACTCCCAATATCATCTGCAACGAACCGTGACAATATATTCACCAATGCTTCCCTCTCCAATATGCTTAGTCCATCAATGACAACTTTGTATTCACATGAAGGTTTCTCCACAACTCTTCATGTCAACCAAACAAAGATCTCCAAAGTCACCTCATGAGGGCCTTCAACAATGCATCATGGTCTCCAAGAATCTCCAAGATCAGCTCCAAATCCACTCCAGGATATACTTCTTTAAGGTATCTTCAAGACAATGTCTAATGGTATGCTCTCAAACAATGTTCAATCCAAGTGACTTCAAATCAGCTCCACCAAGAATAGTCTTCATACGAAGTCTTCACATTCCAAAGATAATCCTTTAATCTGCCCTAAATGCCAACCCAAAATGCTGCTTCAAAATCCATTCAAGGGCTGCTTTAATGACTACAATATCTGCTCCAAATTTCTGCTCCAAGACTCTTCAAATCTGCTTGAAGACATCCTTCGCATGGTGTTCTTACAAAGTCTTCAGGATCTTCTCAAAATGCTCTCCATGGTTTGCTCAAGATCTGCTTCAAAATGTCTTCAAAACACTTAGCTTAAGATGCCTTAAGTCTGCTCCAAGACTTCTTCAAGGACAACTCAAAAAGGTTTTCAATATTTGATTCAATAGATCACTCCAAAAGGCTTCTCCAAGATCACACTTCAAGAATCATCCTAGACTTCAGAAATGTCTACAAGTCTGCACAGGAATAGCTTCAAATCTGCTCAAAGATACAAAGAACATTGCTTCAAAAGATCTTCAAGTTCTCCTTCAAATCTGTTCCAAGGATGCTTGAGGTCTACTTCAACAAAGGCTTCTAATAAAGGTGAGAATATCTTCTCAGAAACCTCCCTGAAGTCTGCTACAAGATTCTTCAAAAACTGCTCGAAGTTCACAAGAGAGAGTCCTCCAAACAATTCCAAATCTGCTCCAAGAAAGCTTCCGAAGGTGGTTTAATGAGGGTCGGTTCACATGATTTGCTCCACAGGAAATTAGGGTGAGATTCCAAACTTAGATTACTTCAGTTCTGCGTTTTTAGGATAACCAACCTGTTTTAACCCTACAGAAATTTTTTAGCCCAAAACAAAAAGTCTTCAAGTCCTCCTTGGCCTCCAATTACTTCTCTACGGTTATATTCTGATTTTTGACCGAAAATCCTTAGCCAAATGAACAGTCCAAACCTCCTTTTTATATGATATTGACGTCAAGATGAAGGAACACGTCTTTTTGGGGGTAGGCCGACATGAATGACTGTGTATAGGTCGGCTAGCTGCTAGGATTAATTTCCTTAACTTAAAAAATCAATATCTTTCAAACTGCTTGGAGTTTTGGGCTGAGTAATAGCTCGTTGGAAAGGCAAAATTATGCTCTTCAAGATGGTGTAGGTCCCATGTTGAAAGATTGCCTCTAATGTTGGAAAAAAATATTTTTCTTTGTGACTGTCCTTAAATTATTTAGTGCAGAAAATGATCAAGACAGTATGGCTTCTTTGTTTGGCTTCTCCATTGTTTGTCTTCTCCATTATTTGGCTTCTTCATCATCATAGGAACATGTAAGACATCCTTGTAATCATGATAGTGTCCAGCAATGTGTATCATCCATGTCATCACATAATTGTGCAGTGATATGTTATAGTGCAGCAGAACTTCAAAATAGTCTTCCAACCTTCAAATGATATCTTCCACGTTATCATCTATTCTTTCAACCTTCATCAAGTGCCATCATCAATTGTGGTCACTCATTTAGTGTATGACTCCATATGTCATCAAAGGTTAAGGTCTAGATCATCAATATGCAACATTATAGCTAGTTCAAGGACTTCTTAGGACTTCTTCATTAGTGGTTTGACTTCTTCATTAGTGGTTTGACATCTTCATGGGTTGACCTCTTCATTGATGGCATTCTTAGCACCTAAGGATTGCATGAGGTTCATTGACATCACAAGAATATTTTCCATCTCAACTATTGACATCAATGACAACCTTGATTAACAATATTGGCCTCCAAGGCCTAGCTGTAGGCCTAAGAGGGCCTCATAATATCATTGAGAGCCTAATAATATCATTGCAGTTGGTCTTTACACTAATATCTTGTGTTTGCAGGTCTAATATCATTTTTGCAAGGGTTTAGAAGTGGTTTCTCTGTGAATAGTTGTCATTATAAATCTTTGATCCATAAGGGTTTCAAATCACTTTATAATCATTGGTTTTGTAGGGCTAACATTCACTTGGAGAGGGTTTTGTGGGCTCAATCTAGCCTTTAGGCCTAAGAGGCCTTTTTCATCTTAGCCGCATACCCTAGAGGGTCTTCCAGCCTTAGCCGCTAGCTTTTGAGGGCTCAATTCATCATCAAAATTTGCCTAGGGCTGACTATTTTGCGTTTCATGTGTATTTGGAAGTTTCTCATCACTTATTTGGGCACAAACAACTCTGAGGGCTTAATCTTGTCACCTAGGGTTGGCCACGGCACTAGAAATCCCTTCTAGCCCTAGCCGTAAGGGTTTGGAGTGTTGATTGCATCATTTTGAAGGTAATTTTGTGGTTGCATGTGTTTGGAGGAGTCTCATTGCATCTTTGAAGCCCATCCACTCCTCTTTGGTGTCTCAACTTGGCATACTTGGCATTGGAGTATGCCCTCTATGCCTCAAGGGTTTGCTCCCTCCCAACCCTCACCCTTTCTTGATTGTCATATCAATATTCAGATCTGAAGCAATCCTAACAGTGGTATAATCTCTAACATCTAGTCCTAAATCTAAGTCCTTTTAAGCCTAAAAACATCCAAGAATAACACTTACTAATCGTACGAATCATTTGAAGTGTTTTGGCTTTTTTTTCATTGCATCCTTGGTAACTAATCTTGCTGATCTCATTACTACAGTAGGATGATTACATCACTATAGAGGTCTGATTTGAGGTTGCAGCAACACTTTTATGATCTATCACAAGTGCTCTTAACATCTAGTTAGGTATTGTGCATTGGATTTTCTATACATGTGTTGATCTCTAAAGTGGACTGTCATACATTGAGCTATAGAAGTCTAATCCTTTGTGACAGTGGAATATCTGAGGCATTTGGGAGTCACTTGAATATTGGCATAGGTTCTCTCTTGTCTTGATAGCCTTGTTTGGTTATTAACCTTTCCTCTCTCATTATGCATGTTTAGAATTTAGTTGCATCTCATATGCATAAGTGTTTCTCTCATTGCAAATTACATTGCATGATTGCATTCCTAATATCTTGTTGCATTCCATAAACATTTTCACGGTAAATCCTATTGTTCCATTTCATTTAGCAATCTCATCTAGTCGTTATTACAATATTGAGGTATTCTATTGCTCTAATCGCCAAATCTAATAATTGAAAGAAAACCTCTAACAAGCATACATAAGTGTGAGACAAGAGGATTTTGCCATCATTATTGCCATAGTGTTCATCTTATTGTGTTGTAAATTTGTCATAGTCCAAATTGTTACATTATATGTAAGAATATATCCAATAAACACAATAAGATCATCTTAATAACATTGCTTCATTGAACAATCTCAAGGTGCTTCATAAGTTGCTACTGGCATTTCTGTAATCTTTTGCTCTAAGGATAATGTTTGAATAATCTTGCTTGCAAGGGGGTTAGTTGTTCATTTTAAAACATTGAAGCATAATTACATCTCATTGAAGCAAGCCAATTTCATTAGTATTTTCCTCTTCATTCTAGGTTAGAAGTTGTAAATTTTTGAAGATGTTCTATGCTTGATGCAACTTTACTTTTATCTCCAATGTCAGTCAACAATCACAAAAACAAGAAAGTAAAGTGTTGATAGAACATACCAGTAGATCGACAGAAGACAAGCCAGAAAAATATAAGTGTGTTGGCATGTTACGGCAGTCAACAGGATGCTTCAACCAGCAAAGTCTCAATACGATCAGCCAACCAGAAGTGTCACACACACAGCCCTTAAAGACAGCTCATCAAAAATCAACATAATTCAACCAATGAATCCCACATCCAGATTTCCGACATCATCCAGATTTACAGCATCATCCATATTTATGGCATCCAGATTTACGGCATCATCCATATTTACGGCATCCATTTCCAGATCATGAGGATGTGTGTGATGAGATGATTGAAATGTCCTCCAACGTTGACTCTATTCATATCAATCACTGAGGGTGTGTGACACATTTGCTGGGGGTGTAAAACCTTAAGACCGACCTGCACATATTTTGAAAGTATTAAAAATAAATTCAAAATACATGTTCTGCTCATCGAATCAAGATGATCTTTAGATCGATCTTGCACCTCTTCGAAAGAGGAACCCAATAAAAATATCGGTGTCTTCATCTGAGCATCACAACATGGAGTTTGGACCTAGTTGTCCAATTTTAACACTCCCTCTCAACTAGGGAGAACTCCATCCACCTGTGCAATCAAACATCGTGTGTCATCCCGCCGTAACTTGCTTTGTTGGCCTCTTTATTTCAGAACAGAAGCGGGTCAGTCACAAAGACATCATTCCCGGCTGACAGATTCAGCCCAGAGGTCCAAAACCTTTATAGGACTCACAAAGAGTCTCATACCAACCTGGAGTCGATTTATCTGACCCGAAGTCAGTAGGAGGTCTGAAACCTCACTTGGAATCAAGAGAGTCATATATACTAACCCGAAGTTAGTCTCATTGACCTGAAGTGAGTTGGAGGTCTGAAACCTCACATGGACTCAAAGAGTCACATACCAACCCGAAGTTGGTTTATCTGGCCCGAAGTCAGTAGGAGGTCTGAAACCTCACTAGACTTGATCCCTGATCATGTGGTTGAACACGTGTCATCCTAGATAGAGAGTACGACAATCTCTGATACGTCCATCAGTCTTTACTACTAGTCTCTAGCTTTTCCCACCTCATTGGACAAATGAGAGGTACTTCCCATGAGTCCGGAACTCAAATGGGTAGGATGCATACGGGGCACAGATCATGAGAGGCGAACCAACTCAATCATCATGACGGTGGGGCCCAAGCACACCAACAAGGTTCGGCAAGCCTAGCCCTGTGGTTGCTTATAGCTCCGAGAAGCTATCCCCAGAGCCCCCCATAGCTCCCAGAGCCCCCCATAGCTCCCAGAGCTCATCGTCCAACAAGACCCTCAGAATAGGGTCATTCCACGATACCAAGATTCTCACAGAAGATTAGGAACATGACCTTCCCCAAGGGCATTGTGAAAATATCCACGACCTACTCATCAGTTCCTATATGATCGAGCCTTACGGCGCCTCGCTGTACCATATCCCGGATAAAGTGGTACCAGCCATCAACATGCTTGGATCGTTCGTGGAAAACGGGATTCTATGACAAACGAATCCCCCTCTAGTTATCACAAAGGATAACAGTAGCATCTAGCACATGCTCGAACAGCTCACTGAAGAGCTTTCGCAACCAAGTGACTTCACAACAGGCCATACATGTTACAATGTATTCGGCCTCAACAGTGCTCAAGGCTACCGACTTCAGTTTCCTTCCCGAAGCAAATCTACGTGTGAAGTAGCATCCAGATGTGCTCTTGCGATCCACCACACTGCCAGCCCAATCGACATCAGTATATCCATGGAGTGTCATACTCCCGGCAGTGTATCTCAGCCCATGGTCTATCGTGCGTCTGAGATATCTCAAGAGTTTCTTGGCACCAACCCAGTGAATGTTATGATCAACCATGTGTTGACTTGAAGTGTTCACTGCACAACATATGTCCGGACGGGTGTTCACTAAGAACATCAGGGCCCCTACGAGTTGAAGATACTCAGTAGGATTTGTTAGCACGAGCCCAGCAGTGCTGCCACTCAACTTCTTAAAGTTGAGCTCCACTAGTTTCGACACGGACTTACAGTCCATCATACTAAATCTTTCCAGAAGCTTCACAATGTATTTTCCTTGAGAAAGGAAAATCTCGCCAAGTCTCTGCCAGACCTCCAGGCCTAGGAAGTAGTGCATCAGTCCTAGGTCCTTCATCTCGAACACAGCAGCAAGCTCCCCCTTGCACTGATGAATGAGAGGAACAACACCTGTCAGGAAGAGGTCGTCCACATACAGCACCAGAATGAGAGGCTTCTTTCTATCAACCTTGAAGTAAAGGTTCGGATCAACATTACTACGAGTGAAGCTTGGCTTCATCAGGTAGCTATCTATCCTCTCGTACCAAGCTCTGGGTGCTTGCTTCAACCCATAGAGGGCTTTCTTCAACCCGCAAACATGGGTGTCTCGATCCTGGACTTCGAACCCCAGAGGTTGCTCCACATACACCTCTTCCTTTATCGCACCATGCAGAAATGCGATCTTCACATCCATCTGATGAAGACTCCATCCTTGCGTAGCAACAAGGGCTATGATAGATCGGATGGTGGTATATCGGGCCACAGGTGCAAATATATCATCATAGTCTATGCCTTCCTTTTGAGAGAAGCCACGGGCAACGAATCTTGCCTTGAACTTTTCAGCACTTCCATCAGATCCATGCTTGATCTTGTAGAGCTATTTCGAGGTGACAACTGCTTTTTCCTCCGGTCTTGGAACCACATCCCAGACATCATTCTTCATTATGGACTCATACTCTTCGTGCATAGCATCTTTACGGCTTCCTCAAAAGATCCAGTCTCAGATTGTACAATAGTACTCATGGCTGCTAGATACCCTTGGTATCTACTTAGCTTCTTGCTTTCACGAATGTCCCCCTTTGAGGCCATATGTCCCTCGGCATCCTCGAGAGTCTCCCTAAGCCATGATGGTCTCTTCCCTATTGAAGGAGGTGGATCAATCGGGTCCATTGGTCCTTCAGCACCATGCATCGTCTCATCCTTTGGTTCTTCTTGATTTCCAGGCCTTGCTTCATGATCTTCCTCAGATCTCAGAAGATTGACTACTTTCCTCAGGGAAGCATCTTTGTCAAAGGTAACATCGTGGCATATCTACACTTCCCTTTGACCAGGCACATATACTTTATAGGCATTCGAAGTTTCGCTGTAGCCCACAGACATTGTGGTCTCCCTCTTGATGCTAGCTCCTCTACAAAAGTTATTGAACTCGTTCGTCTCATATAATAAGAACATCCTCCCAGGGATGTCACAGGTAGCATACCAGACAGATCGGAATGTACTAATTGCAAGACATCAGATGTCTTTGTGACACTTGAGGGGAAAGGTACCCTTGTATGCTTTCCTTCGGCACAACCCTGACATACATCTTCATGATTATTTGAGAACTCAGGCATCCCCGTCACCACCTTCCTTGCTTCGGGAAGGGCCTTGTAGTGAAGTTGTCCAAACCTCCGATGCCATAGTTCAGTTTGTCGGATAGTATCACATGTCATCGCTCCCAGTGGACTTCCTCCAACCTAGTAGAGTGTACCAACTCTAAACCCAATCGTGATAGCTTCCTTGAAACTCTTCTTCCACATCCACACCTTCCATCAATGAATGCCACATTGAAACCTTTGTCTTCCATGGCCGAAACAGACACAAGGTTCTTCTTCAAATTAGGTACATATAGTACATCTTGCAGGCAGATGACTTGACCTTGAGACAAGTGGAGGGTCACAGTCCCTGTCCCTTTCACGGGATATGTGGCATTATCTCCAAGGATAATTTGTAGATTAGTATCCTTCTCAACCATATTAGTAAGTGCTTCCTTGAACCCAATGATGTGCCTTGAGGCACCACTATCTATCAACTAGACATCCATAGTGTCGGGTGGAGATGCAGCAAAGAGGGCAGATACAAAAATGAATTCATTTCTTTTATCATCAAAGACATTTGATTCCTCATACCTGGAATTTCTTGACCTTTTGAAAGGTTGCCCATTTCCGCCAGAGGGAGCCTTCCTTTTCTTGACCTTCTTGAAAGGGCATTCTCTAGCATAGTGACCTAGCTCAGAGATGTAGGCAACCAGACTCTTATGAATTGAGTCCCCGATCATCAGCTTTGCTTTGATTTCCCCCTTCTTGTACTTTGATTTGGCAACAACAATTGCAGTGAATGGAGGCTCTTTGATTTTACCTTGCACATAGTCCATGACATCTTGGTCTTCCAAATTAAGATCCAATGCCATCTTCCAAGCATGGAAGTCATCCTTCCTAGTCAATTTTTCATCAGCCTTAAAGCCATTGTAGTTTGAGGAACCTATCCTCTTCTTCGGTGATTGCTACAAACTAGGGCTTTGTCTTCACCTCAGCTCTGATACCATGTAAATTTTTGAAGATGTTTTATGCTTGATGCAACTTTACTTTTATCCCTAATGTCAGTCAGCAATCACATAAACAAGAAAGTAAAGTGCTGATAGAACATACCAATAGATCGACAGAAGACAAGCCAGAAAAATATAAGTGTGTTGGTGCGTTACAGCGGTCAACAAGATGCTTCAACCAGCAAAGTCTCAATACGGTCAGCCAACCAGAAGTGTCACATACACAGCCCTTAAAGACAGCTCATAAAAAATCAACATAATTCAACAAAAGAATCCCACATCCAGATTTATGACATCCATTTCCGGCATCATCCAGATTTACGAGATCATCCATATTTACGGCATCCAGATTTACGACATCCATTTCTAGATCATGAGGATGTGTGTGATGAGATGATTGAAATGTCCTCTAACGTTGAATCTATTTATATCAATCACTGAGGGGGTGTGACATATTTGTTGGGGGTGTAAAACCTTAAGGCCGACCTGCACATATTTTGAAAGTATTAAAAATAAATTCAAAATAAATGTTCTGCTCATCGGATCAAGATGATCTTTAGATCGATCTTGCACCTCTTCGAAAGAGGAACCCAATAAAAATATTGGTGTCTTCATCTGAACATCACAACATGGAGTTTGGACCTAGTTGTCCAATTTTAACAGAAGTGCATGTTTAAAAATTACCTCCAAGCATAAGCTTGGTTGATAGAAATTTAGGGCCACCTCTCTCTCGATTTGCGACACTTGACCCTTGCACTGAGCTTAAAACAGATAACCTTGCAATTCTCTTGTGGGCAATCCCTTGTAGGAACCGAGGCATTTGGGTCATTAGAATTCCAGGGTAGGTATCGTTATTGAGGCTATTAATTTTAGATAACCATGGTGTTCTATGCTTGATGCACTTTTACTTCAATCTTTCTTAGGTCCAATACAAAATAGCAATCACATAAACTTGAAAGTAAAATGTTGACAGAACACAATAATAGATCGATAGAAGACAAGCCAAATATAGATCAGATTGACAATTCCTTTTGTCTAGCAAAGATATGAGATATTGTGCCATTACGACGGTCAATAAGATGCTTCAACTAGCAAAGTCTTTCTCGGTCAGCGAGCACTTTCATGTGTCACACCCACAGCCCTCAAAGACAGCTCGTCACATGTCAACGCAAGTCAAACCAAGGACAGCGCAGAAAATTCAACGCAGGAAGCTTCAGAAAAGTCAACGCAACAAACTAGGGCTTCGGTCAAACAGCCCGAAATTCCTCGATTTTAGTGCCCATCTATACGGCGTCCTAAAATCGGAATTTCTGCAGAAGATTGAGGTCAAACGACCAAGGTTTGACCATGGTCAACGCTAGTCCACGTTGCAGCAGAAAAGCCCTAAACAGATCAGCGCCGAAAACAGCAGCTTCGCTCCACACATGTGAGAAGAAAAAGGCCTCCAAAGGCTATCGAACCAATCAGATCAAGAAGAGAGAATGTGTGATGAGATGATGAAAAAATGACCTCCAAGTCTCTCCAATTTATATTCATCAATAAGGGTGTGTGACACATCTCTTAGGCATGTGAGATAAATTTGGCCAACCTTGCACATGTGGAAAATAAATTCAAAATCAATGTTTTGCTCATCCAATCAAGATGATCTTTAGATCAATCTTGCACCTCTCCGAATAAGAAATCCAACAAAAATATGACCATCGTCATATGAGTAGTGCAACATGGAGTTTGGACCTAGTTGCCCAAAATTAACAGAGACCTTAGCCTCCTTCCCCTGGACTTCTTTCTACACCCCTTTGCGAGACTTGCATCTAAACAATCGAGGTGAAGGCTCTCATCTAGACTAGGCATTTAATTAAAAATAACCAAGATCTTGCATCTCACATTAGATTAGATCTTGCATTTCATCTAGGATAGAATTTGCATCTTGCAGCAATTGTGCATCCAGTAGCTTGACATATTCATTTATATTGTGCAAGTAATTAATCTTGAGGCACTGGTCTATCATTTATATCTTAAGAATCTAATTGGTTGTGCATAATAATCTTACTTGTAACATAATTCTAATCCAAGTTGCTAGGATATTCAGTTGTATCTCTTGAACTTGTTCGTTTCTGATGGGTTCCTCATCATTCTATCTGTAGGGACTACCCCCCTTAGTTTGCATTTAGGAGATAGCTTAAACGGAGTAGGCAGGGATCAAAGTGACAGCCCCTGTCCTGAGCGTTGTCGCATTGGGTGTACGATTCGGGCAACAACAAACCTCAAAACCATTAATGCTAAAAAGAAACATTTGAGCTCTAGAACAGCTGGCGATATAGAGCAAACATCATACATGTCATGTGCTAATAATAGGCACCCTTGAGTAATCGTCTACAACTGCAAGTTCCAAATTCAGTTGTATCAGTAAGGTTTCCCCTTAGCGATACTCACATCTAACAGTGACAAGTATACTATTAAATTTAAATTTCACATCTACCAGTGACAAGTATACTCTTATATTTTCAATGCAAGTAATAGAATAAATCCCAGGAAAAATCCAATCTATTATCCATTGTAAAAGAGCTTCATATGCACATTGCTTCTATAAATTTTCAATACGATTGTCTCATTATCAGGGTTACCTAGAATCAGGATGCATGGCAGCAAATCTCTCGAGGAAAACAATTGCCTCTCTTGTGTTTAGTTCGAATAACTGCACACACTAAATTAAGTACCATTAGGACTCTATAAACAAGTAGATCAATAAGCAAGAAACTTCCAAATTCCAATATACAAAAATTTGCAATGAGATACTATTAGCCAGCAATAACTTTTGCAAAATTGCAAGCAGGTAACATGAAAATGAAGACAGAAAGCAGTGACACCACATGTTTTTCCTTTTATTTTGAATACTAGTGCTATAAATTGATCAATTTGATCAAATCCATCAAATCATCCATAAACCACAATATATAGATTAGTTGGCATGTAATTTGTAGAGTTGTTTATGCAGATTCTCTATCACAAAGAATCAAATTTCACTGTTTGGCTCATTTCTTGCTTACCCACTTTTTGGTCAAAAACCTATATGGGGTCTGGACACAAAATATTGCAATCTGTCCCTAAGCCTACTTCTGATCATAGTGAGACTCACCCTAATCACCTGAACCTTGCCATTGGTAAAATCTTCTCGTCAAATATTCCCTTGACAAGCTACTAGTGGGCACACCAGAAAATGTGCACCACAGCTATAAAGATGTGTTTGATTAAGTACCCTATTTATCATTATGGTTTGTTTGTGATTACTACAGTCCATTTCTGCATTTAACATGGTAATTATATTCTCATGTTGATGATGATGATGAAGTTGTGATGTATGGTTATGGTTGTGATTATATGCAGCTGTAACATGAGTTTAACTCACTCTAGGACAACTACAAACATTTGATTATGAATGCATAACCACTGTGGAAATATTGCATGGTTGTGCTGGCAATTATTCACATGATGATAATGATTCGGTGGCTCTCTTCTCTATTTATGATTTGATCTCCCGTACCTTTTAAAACAATAGTTATTATAAACTTAAAATGTAATGGTCTGTGTGTGCACAAGAGAACAAAGGCTTACTGTATGGATATACGTATGTGTTATATAGTAAATGTGTAACTAGGGCCAAGACTTCAACCCCTCACCCCACAATAATGTTGTCTTTAATAACCAATTATGAATCAAGGAACAAAGAGAATTTAGACTCAAGAAACCCCCTAAGGGGAAAATCTATACTAAATAATCATTGCTGGATGTAATTCTATTGTACAAATTGTTAAAATTTGGGTACCAGAGAACAAGTAGTTTCTTAAGGCTTTGATCTTTGGCCTAGGGAAAAGTGTCCAAATGTATTTATTCTATTCTCCTAAAGTGACTTTATAAAGCGGTAAAGTCAAATCTAATTTAAAAGTGACTTTATAAGTGATAAAGTTACAAAGTCTAATTTTAAAGTGACTTTATTAAAGTCAATGTGAAATTAGAAAGTGAAAAAGTGACTATGGAAATAAAAGGCTAAGTTGTAATAACTCTGTTCCCTGATTTCTAAGAATTTACCTATCTGAACTTAACTTTAAGTAAAAACAGATCTAATGAAACATTGTAACAGTTCTAATAAGACATTGAAAGGATATAAATTGAAATTTCAGCTTGCATAATTAACCTATATGTAGAAGAATACCTGAAAATCAGCACAAACTTACGAATCCTGAAGCGGCTGAAGATTAGCTGGTGATATCGTGAACAGAACACAGAACAGATTACTGGGGCAATCGAATCCTCCCAGCCAAATCCGGGACTAATCCCAGACCCAGAGGATGTCCCCTCTGTCCCCCGTGCCCAGATTTCCAAGAACAAGAGACTCCTCCCAACACTGCAAGCCGGCATTTCCTTCCTCCTCCTTTCAGCCGAAACCATTTCTTCTCCTCCAAGGAAAACATTCCCCCCTTCTCCTCCATACCACCTCCTTTAAATAATCTCCTTCCACCGCCTCTATCTTCCCGAAGCCTTATCCTTATTAATGATGATATTTTATGCATTTATGGTGGTATGCTTTTCATTATGTTTGGATATGAATATAATCTAAACAATCTTCCTCCACCGCCTCAAACTTCCCGAGGCTTTATCCAACGTTATGTTTACCTTAAATTTTGTTATGGTGGGTGATCCCCATTAATGTGTGTATGTATACACATTTATAAAGGTGGGATTTTATTTAAGTACTTTTTATATAATTCTTTAATATTGCATACTCATCTTTATCTTAAAGATTTATTAACTTAAAGATTTTAACTTTATTATTTCATTTCTTTTATTACCTTGTTTCATAAGATTTTATACTTGGATGATCGTAATATATATATATATATAGATCTGAAATCTTAATATTAAGTCCCCAATCTTTGTAATCTTGATATTAGGTGGGCGTACTAGTGCGATGTGGACGGTATAGGCAGGTGTAGCTATCAAATGCCTATATCGTTCACACGCTAATATTGTTTTGGGTATAACAGGAGAATGGGTCGTTACATACTTCCTCCCTTCAGAAAACTTCGTCCCGAAGTTTATGGTTTTATATACTCAGATTAATATTGTGTTTTTAGAGATTAGGGTGATTGTAGAATGCCTGTATTTTAAGATTGAATTTTCGTTTTAAATAAGTATGTATTGGTAATTTGATTGTTACTTCTCATCTTCACCGAATCTCCAAACTATTCTAAAATCATCCGATCCTTCCTAATCTCTTCCACTCCCATCCTATCCGTCCTCTACAGGAATATGCCATGGCATCAGTTTTACTGATCCATTCATAGACCTCAATGATGTCAGAGTCGATTACGTCGACCTGACATACTTGTAGGCATCTGGCAGTCATCATCACACGTCTAGGGGAGCGTGACTCGCACAGTCCTTCCATGACTCCAGGTATTGGAGGGTAAACAGTGGGCAACACTTCCACTCCTCCCAGCAGGACCAGGGTCAACACCCTATCTTGGGATCTCATGGAGTCTCAATTGTTCTTGGAAATCTGTCATCACGTAGATTGTTCCAGTAATCTGTTTTTCTGCCTGATACTCACTGGTACATAATCTGCAATGTAAACACTCGAACACATATTACAGCATATGCATCTTATATTGCTCATAACCAATTGTTACCCATATAACAACTTCTACACATTCAAAATACTTTGATACATATGATATCAATCCTAGAATTTATAAAAAGAAAATTTGCTCACATAGATATCAATATGTTCAATAAAATTTCTCATTTCAGATGTTGCTTCGGTTTAGTTTATTCGTGTTCTAATTATGACGCACTGCTTTAATCATTTTCATTCTATATACCCCTATTTTCACTTTTCATATTCACAATGTAGTTACACTTTTATTCCCTTTCTTTGAATCATATTTGAAATGCAATGAAATAATTCGATAGATATTTTCATCTATAATGTCTAATCTATAATTTCACATTTTTGAAATGTTAATTTAAATGCCATATTGCATACTGGTGTCCATGCCCTAGTAAATTTAAATAACAGCATATATATCCTGTATCACTAAATTGAAGTAGCATCCTATCTCTATGGGTATTCATGTATCAGGGGGTAAAATTCATTCTTACGAGATCATTCAAAATAAATTTTATAAATTCATGGATAAACTATGACCACTCTTTATACATGACCAGAAAGCTGTGTGATTATGATTACAAAGCGGTAAGTTGGGCTAGTATGTGATTATGTCATACTCTTCATAGCTAATAAAATCAATGGGAATCAGTGAAGATAGTGATATATTAATGAAGAACATTGAACCTTTACCCTTAACTCTATATTAGTACAATACTACCTTGTTTATTATGTAACATGGTGAGAGATGAACCTCTATACTAAAAGAGCTTTTATTGCCATTACAACAGGTTAACCAGTGTGAATCCATTGAATAGTATAGCTTATATAATACTGACCTTACGAACATGTAGACTACTAGAATCTTATAGCAAGGCCGAGTATCACTATGTGAAATAGGTGAAGCAAGAAGGTCTCTTTTATATACAAGTAGATGCTATATCAGATAGGATTCAACCTTTATCAAGCCTATGAATGCCATTACTTCTATCCTTATTCCTACTTAACTGGTGAATGGTACTGGTTTATTACGGAATCACTTAGAGCACTTGAAACCCTGCTTTTATACGTGAGCTCTAGTCCAAATAGCTATGGTATTACACTCAGTAAGCTATGAAGATCATATGGTTCACTGTCACTCATATATTGCACTTACTCTAATTATGGTTATACACTTCTTGTTATTACCAAATATACGTGTTACTTTAAGCTTATTGATCACTATTTATTATGGATTCTTATTAATTATAACTATTGTTATAATCACAACTGTAATCATTGCATAGAATAGTTCATTTTCATCAAGTAGAGTTGATATCAACACCTCCTAGGCCTGATCTCTGCACCATTCATCCTTGCACCTGAAACAGATAACTTTTGTACAGAATTGATAGACTTTCTGTTAATGTTTGGATTTTTGAGTAGTTCTACAATACCCAGCACGACTATCATAAAATTTCTCTCTAAATGATAATGCCTAAAAGAGATAGCCACTACAAACAGTTACTCGAAAGCTGATCGATGTTCAGGTTCATGATAAAGCTACAAAATTGCTGAATATTTATTCTTTTGTTCTCCTCTTGTCTCAGCTTGATCATTGAGTGCATTATCATGATAAATGCATTCATAGATTTTCTTTCCCGTGTCCTAGTATGTCTCTCTGCAACATTCAGCATGGAAAATAGTTTTGTTAATTCTCTTAATTGATGAATCACATTGTCAAACTTAAAATTAGCTTTATATCGCTCCTTATCGAGTTTCATAACCTTATTTATTATTAAATTTTGAGTTTCCTTCCTCAATTCGCTGCTATATGTTGATGTAATGCTATCTTAAGCTCTTCCTTTGCTGCAATTGCCTTGCCAAAGTAGAAGCGTCTCATATACGTAGTGTATAAAGAGAAATTGTATCTCTTTCTCTTCCTGAGAAATAAGAACCTGTAATAAGCCTACATTTTAATATCTTAATATTAATTATACGGCATTCTTAATCTTTTCTCCTAGGTGATTAAGGTATCTAGGGATCCGTATTACTTGCAGGTCTTTACTCTTAACTTTAGTTTCCTTCAATTTTTATATTTTAACCTTGCATTTGAGACAACTGCGATTTCTGGATGGTTTGATTAGCTTTACTGTCAGCCTAAACACACCTTCCCTCCCGAGGCATTAAAGGAAATTTGTCCCTGTTGTATTACAAGTTAGTGTGGCTGCTTCGAAGTGACTTCAAATGGGCAGATATCATAGTGAGTATATCAACTCCAATAGATTACCCACTTCAAATAGAGCATACCATAGCTTCAATCTGCTAAATATATTTGTTAAATTAAAGGAAGCATCTTCAGTGAGGAAATCTTTGAAAATCCTGGCTGCCTCCAATCCCAACTCCTGGGCACTTAGATCATCTTTAGTCACGAGATTCTTTGCTTTGTTTGTAAATGAAAAAATGGAAGCGGTTTTATAGCGTCTTTTGGAGGCACTATTTCCTTCACTCTGCTAACAACATGCCCGCAAAACTGCCCACAACTAATACATAGTATGTACAATGAGTGAAAGCTGGAAACTTAAACATGAAGCTCGGAACGTTTTTCATATCCAAAAGAAATAGATTTATTACCGACTGGGAGTACAGATTAATATGTAATAATTACATGGAGATAATATATTGGCAAATAATAATAAGAGCGATCATCCAACTCCTCTTCCAAGATTACACGCTGACAGGATTACATGGCCCGGGACCCACCCTGTTAGTGCCAATTCTCAAATACATCACCCATCAGTTGACAGTCCCCGTCATCTCACTCACTAAAATGTCATCACCATGTCAACAATATCAAAAAAAAAATGAACAACTCTTTTCCTTTTATTTCCTATCCTATAATCTATTATTGGGCCAACAACTCATTTGTTGTGTTATTTCTTCATACTCCTTGCCTATTTATAGGTATCAACTCATATATTTCAGATATACGACTCTCTCACCTTTTGTCAGTCTACATTTTCTGCTAATTCATGCACAACTTCTGCTAGGAGTTAATGAGTGAACCTACGGACAAATTAAGGATCCTTAGGGAGATGATGAAACATAGAGGAGTTTTGTAATGGAGAAATTAACTTTATTGGACGAAGATGAACGCAAATGCCTACACAGAAGGACATCTCTCCAAGTTAACATACATAAAGGGAACAGATAGTTCTTACAGGAGGAACACTTACACAATAAATGGTGCATCTGAACTTAAACAGTCATCCTATGAGCTACAGGAACTTTCCAAGCCTGTAATAAAACTGCCTACAAAATTAAGTATCCATCAATTATCTACTCTTGCAGTAATTTACACGTACTGTTATCCAAGACTACGTTCAAAAGTATTACATCAATTCAAACCGGCAATCATGTTATGTATTTACTATTAGGTAGAAGTAGCTTGGTCTGGACTCTGAAGTGTAAAAGGAGCATTAGCATTCTAGCATCAAGGTTCTGCGACAACACCAACTTTCTCCATAATTTTAAAACACATTGCCTCACATCAGTTGTGGAGTCTTAGTCTGTTGAGGATGGTCTATTGTATATCAGTGAGGTGTTATTTCCCTCTTGTTATACCAAGGAAATGTTTTCCTGAAGACATCCATAATAAAGGTCCAGAAATTTCTTCGATATCAAAACATAGTCTCCAGAAATGCCGCTATAAGAAGATGGCTTGCCATTATAGACATCACATAGATAGCACCCCCAAGTCGTAGAGGAATCACAAGGCATTTACAGAGTATAAAGTTTTGTTCAAAAGAGCCTGCAAAGTGATGCCCTGTTTTCCCTGTCACGCTCAGTGAAGACAACATTTTATCTACACTCTATACATGAAATAAATCCCCATAGGTTACAAACTTAACGCATATGCCCTAAATAGTAAACACCTAGGGAGCCAAAAAACTATTCACTCTGTAGATTCTGAGGATAATAAATCAGCTAATAGAGCAAGCATGGACTCGGTCTTCTTTCTGTCTTCAAGGATAAACTACTGTATTTCAATTATGCATAGCGTTTCAACAGTTTATCACCACCCGCATGCAAATATAAAATTCGAGCATGGTTATTTTGATCAAGTACAACACAAAAGAATCGCCTCTGCCCACCGGGAGACATAATGAAACAACAGCTTAATTCAAAAGTATGAACAGGAAGGTGATTTTTGAAGCTAGAATTTATTTGAAAGTTTCAGACTGATCGAATATGTTTAGCTGGGCAGGGCGTCTTACCGATAGTTATGGCGCAGACCTTTTAGTGTTTTTAAAGAAACCAAAATGATGAAATTCCATATAGAGGAGCCCAATCCTCCATTAATGACCTAAGGAGTAGCGTTCCACATCAAAATAATACTATGTCAGATTAGGACTGTAACAATTTTGATTCTATATTTTATTTATTCAGGTTTGTCGTGGAAAAAACGTTTGGAGACCCTTATAGACTTCTAGAAAACAAAAAAAAATGAAAAATATAAATCATAGAAATACTCAGAAGATGATTGTTTCTTCAACAGTAATACTTTATGTGCTATTATAATAAATAAATTTAAGTATTGTTCTTCGACAGTAATACTTTACGTTGATCATTTGATACTGTTTTACCCTATCAAATCAAACTGGATTTTGGCATCATGCTTAAGCTTTTCTTAAGATAGTATTCTATTCTAAAAAAAGTCATCATCCCAGTAAAAATGCAATGAGCATATTTGAGTTCAGTATTCACACGATGGCCAGGATTTCAAAAAAAAACACGATTGTCAAACAATTCTATAAGATGACGTGTTGAGTACTAAACAAATTTTGAACTTAAGTTCGTTTAATGAGAGGGTTTTAAGTTAGGGTGACATTTATTGTAGTGATCATAAGGAATTCATGGATTACCTTAATGCATGTCGCACAAATAGCAAGGAGTTAAAGAAATGTAATAACCCTATTTTAGACAGGGTTTAATAGACAATGTAATAACCCTGTTGTGTAATAACCCTGTTTTAAATTTTGAGTCATTTTAACATCCTTGGTTTCAGAGAAAAGAGATCGACGAGTTTACGAGCCAGTCGACCCTTTCGCAGGAATTTAGCCCTCACCATTGGTGGATAAGGGAGGTCGAGATACCAAAGCCGAGCAGTTGTTGGTCTATTTGCGAAAGTCTGTAATAGGAACAGTGGGGTCGAGGGATCAATTCCGAATTTAATAATCTTAGGTTTTAAATTGAGTTGAGGTTTGGGCAAACTTTTATATGCCCGGTTTCGGACCCTTTGTATTTAGCGTATAAAATATAGATGTGTGGCGCAATGGTAGCGCGTTCTGACTCCTGATCCGAAAATTGCGTGTTCGATTTACGTCGGGTTCAGTTTAATCGTTTGCCAATTTTATATATATAGTCACATGCCGTCCCACCGTGATACTAAATTGTTAAACTCTATCATATATATATTTTTAACGAAATGATATTCGTCTATTAACCCGCGACTGTAGAAACTTTGGTTTAATGCGGTTTTCATATGACACACACCCCCGGCCTGACCACGACATCTCAGCGAGTGATAGCCCGGTGCCAAGGTTTCCCTTACGCACGAGTCCGGCTGAGCGGCGTCGGTGTAGTCGGTTATCAGTTTTACGATGGTTTCAACATCTGTATCCACATTGGTATCGTGTCACACTTTATATGCTCCGGTCGGTTCCCTTTTAAATAGTCGTGGAAAACTGTTGCATTGTCTGACATTGCTGTTCTTCAGAGGCTTCTCAAACCCCTCCATAACCTTCATGATGCATCTTCCTTTTGTGGATATATGGAAGCCTTCTACACACTACGCAAGTCTATTGCTTCAACGATAAATACGCTGGCAGATTCTTTGTATTCTTTCCCTTCACCACCACGGATTTTGCTTTGTGCTCGTCTGATTGCAGGTGCATCCAATATGATGCTTCCATTTATTCCAGCAGAAGGAGTCAGAGAGATGTTCTTTCCGAACACTGTCCCTGTATATTAGAGACCGGCAACTGTGCATTGCATCAAGGGAGAGAGTCACCGTCAATGTTTATCAGGAGACCATTTTCCTCATCGATGAGCGAAGTTGTAGCTGTGTCATTCGCTTTGATTTGTGAGTAGGTAGTTAATCTGTTATGTTCCTGGTGATTTCAATCCTATTGGCAACTGTATACTGTGCACATTCTGGACGAGAGGTTAATGCTGTTCATGGTGATTCTGATTTGTGTTTTCAAGATTTGCTCTAGTTAGACTTTCATGTCTATAATTTCTGTTGTTGGTCGCCCTCGTGAACATGACTGATGGGTATGTTCACTGCACCCCAAACATTCCTGACTCTAACAAAATTTAGATATTCCAGAACAAGGAGAGAAGACAAACAATCCGTGTTATCTTGTACAACTTGATTGCTGATGAACAAAGGCTCCATTATTTTGGGATATCAACTATGTTCATCTATGTTTCTCAAAATATAAAAGGCCATATTTGATATACATCAATCTCTCAAATATAAAAAAAATTCTTTACTATGACATTCACGTTGCAATTGCCCTGAAATTGAAGAGAAAATACACCATGCAAGTAGTGTCAACGGGCCAGAGGAATCTACAAGTGATGAATAGAAAGTTGGTTTTAGTGAAGCCATGAGTTTATGTACCACTGCAACTATCTGCTTAGTATTACTCAGCCCAAGGGGGCATTCATCCTGTATAGGTGCTAGATCGGAACAAGCAGCTTTATGTGCAGTCTATTTTAACGATAGTCCAAAGTGTATGCCATCCTGTACAATGTGGTCATCAACATTGTCATATTTGAATGCAATTCTAAAACTAGCATCATTGTTGTTTTAACAACCCTTCACTGAGTCACAACAAGCGTAATTGAGTGCACCAATACTTCTGCATGGGTCTCGAATCCTGTGCTCACTATTATAAGTGGTGTCGATGCTATCAGCTTTTGCTGACATAGGAGCATCTCAAAATGGTACAGTTATATGGAATGGAGGCAAGAGTCTGGGAAATTGCTTGACATATTGCTGTAAATCATATTCATCACAGGGTGTTCCATATACCTTCAAACACGGCATTGGTGTGGGGTTAGATTCAAAGGCAAAAGTGGTACTCTGTCATCCATGTTTTAAGTTGTTTTGCCAAGATGCTCAGACGCTGCCCATAACCAAATAAGGGCATCAATCCCCATGGTAATTTAGTCTAGGAGGCATAATGATAGGCCAAAAAAGAGTGCAAATAGATGCTTCTATTGATTAATTGAAGGAATAAATGATTTATTTCCTGTAAGTACTTTCAGAGTTTCACCTATTATACTGAAAGTAGCGTATGATTGTTCAAGGCTGCTATCAGTTAAATTTATCCTTGATACAACTTGAAGCAAGTGTGCAGATCCAATGAAGTCATGCATGCTTTGCAGGACTGACAGTACATTGATGCAGATTTTGAGCAAGAGAGATTTGATTTTGTAGGTGTAGGTAACTTTGTGAATTGAATTGGTGCTGAGCAAGCTGAACAGAAATGTGTTATTGTAAATTTTGGGTTGTTTGCAGTAGTGATTTTACTGTTTCAATGAATATAAACCAGGATGACAGCGTCCTTTAGAATGAATGTTGAAGCATATTGCTCTTTCTGAATGGCTTATAACACAGTTTGCTTATAATACAGTTGCTAAATTTAAGCTCAAAATCTGTTTACCTTTTATAACACCATCTTACTAATACGTCTTAGAGTTTGAACAGGCTCTGATCTGCATTAACGTTTTTAAATTTTGGGAACATCCAGAGACTGGTTTACCCAAGCAGTAGCTTCATAAATGAATTCTTAATGGGCTTATAAGGTCGTAAGAGGGTTTGAAACTGCCCTCTGATACCAAATGTAATAACCCTGCTCCCAGAGTTCTAGAATTTGTACCTATTTGAACTTTTGTTTAAGTAAAACAGATCTAATAAGACATTGAAAGGATATAAATTGAAATTTCAGCTTGCATAATTAACCTATATGTAGAAGAATACCTGAAAATCAGCACAAACTCACGAATCCTGAAACTGAAGCGGCTGAAGATTTGTTGGTGATGTCGTGAACAGAACAGATTACTGGGGCAATCGAATCCTCCCAGCCAAATCCGGGACTAATCCCAGACCCAGAGGGTGTCCCCTCTGTCCCCCGTGCCCAGATTTCCAAGAACAAGAGACTCCTTCCCAAACACTGCAAGCCGGCATTTCCTTCCTTCTCCTTTCAGCAGAAACCATTTCTTCTCCTCCAAGAAAACATTCCCCCCTTCTCCTCCATACCACCTCCTTTAAATAATCTCCTTCCACCGCCTCTATCTTCCCGAAGCCTTATCCTTATTAATGATGATATTTTATGCATTTATGGTGGTATGCTTTTCATTATGTTTGGATATGAATATAATCTAAACAATCTTCCTCCACCGCCTCAAACTTCCCGAGGCTTTATCCAACCTTATGTTTACCTTAAATTTTATTATGGTGGGTGATCCCCATTAATGTGCGTATGTATACACATTTATAAAGGTGGGATTTTATTTAAGTACTTTTTATATAATTCTTTAATATTGCATACTCATCTTCATCTTAAAGATTTATTAACTTAAAGATTTTAACTTTATTATTTCATTTCTTTTATTACCTTGTTTCATAAGATTTTATACTTAGATGATCGTAATATATATATATATATAGATCCGAAATCTTAATATTAAGTCCCCAACCTTTGTAATCTTGATATTAGGTGGGCGTACTAGTGCGATGTGGACGGTATAGGCAGGTGTAGCTATCAAATGCCTATATCGTTCACACGCTAATATTGTTTTGGGTATAACAGGGGAATGGGTCGTTAAGAAAGGACTTGGAGAGGATTCTTCTTCACTTCCCATTTGTTTAAGAAAGTTCGATGGAAGCCTTGGAGATCATTTATACTATGGGGGGCTAAGATTTTAAACCATTTTCTTACTTCTCCCCCTAAGCTTTGAGCAAATAATCTAAGTTTGATAGAATCATCATCAATTTCATTTCTATCAAAATAGTCGTTCATCTTATCCACGTGTTGTGCTGCAGTTGTAATCATATAATGGAATTTTGGACTGGTAGTCCTGTGGAAGATTGACTAATGGTGCAGGAAGGACTAGGGGAGCATACCATGCAGCCATGGCAGGAGGTGGAGGTGGATTTACAAGAGGGGTAGCGGGTTGAAGTGGAGTGGTTTGGACCATGGATGTTGGATGAACAGATGTGGATGTACTGGGGATAGATTATTGAGCTAACCTCGGATGAGAGACACCCAAATTTAGAAGGAAATGTAAATCGAGTGGTGTGGTTTTTCTACCACCAGGTAGTTCACTTTGTTCTGGGGATGAAAGTGAAGACTCAGAGTCTATCTGAATTATATCATCAAGCAATCTAGTTCTAAAAGGATTTCTTAAGTCGACTTGTGACTGGTGTAGCGCTGCAAGATTTTCAGGGACTGAATTTGCTCTCAAGGGTGATCTGAAAACAGTTGAAAATTTAATCTTAGGGGACTCCCTAAGTATATTTTCAGGGTTGTCAACTATTTCCGGTGGGTTTGGATCAGGGTGAGCTCTAGTATGAATCTTTCCAGGAGCCACTATGCTATCTTTTTTCAGACCTAGTTAAAAGAAAAGTTTAACCAAATATGACAATCTTTAAGAGGTTAACTGATTCTTTTTTTTTTTTTTTGGAGGAAGAAATATTTAATATTAAAGTCTTCTAACCGAATTTGTATGACGCTATAAAGACTTGGGGTCTTCCCAGTGGAGTCTTAAGGTCTATTTTAGGATTGTGGAGTCGCCAGGTGGAAATTTTTAGCTCTTTTGAAGGTAAAAGGTTTTATGGTCCACCACCAGGTTTATTATGAAGCCAAACTGAAATGTTTTTGGGGTCTTTCCGAGTTATTTTGATCTTACAGGTTAGGAGAGTGTTCTAAGTCTGATTTCGCACTTAGCTAGGGTGTTCAAACAAACAGAGTTGCTCTTATGGCTTGGTAACTGACTCCTTCAAGGTTTGATAAGGGCTAAGGAGAATCCTAAGGGCTACTTAGTTTGTCACTGATTCAATTGAGTCCTATCATGATTACCATTTGTTAAGTAGTGCTTGAAGAAATTTACTTATGTTATACTGGGCCTAAAGAAGTTTAAAGAGGGTTTTCAAACCACTATATCCTCAGTAGGTCCCACCGTGATCGCCATTATGTTGGTGTCCCGTGTTTTGATAGTTTGGCAAATCAAAAGACAAGGCAACATCAGAACCAATCTTTAGAGTTACAGGATCTAGTCCTCCTATTCTCAGAGAGGGATCTCTCAAAAGTTTGTTTGCAAAGGTTTATCTTATGTGCTTTGAGTATTGGTTTTAGACTAGTTATTAAGTGCAGATGTTTGATTGTTTGTTTGGTTGGTTAGATTGATACAGCAGAACATGAAAGGCCTAAGAAAGATATATAAGACAGAGAAATATCTGGTTCATTAGGGAATGGAGTCAAGAAAAGGTCATAACAAACTCATCGATGAATATGGGATATCAAAGGGCAAATCTAACTTGGCCACAGGATCCTTTTGTTTTTGGAATGAGATGGACATTAATGATTTAGAAAGAGAGGTTTAATTCTCAACAAAGGGAATTTGAAAGCATAATTTTGAACAATAAAGGGCTCTTTGATAGACAGGGCTAACCATAAATTCTACAAATCACACTTTAAGCAAATAATGATTTCAAAACAACTTTTAAGATGAAATCTAAGATTCGGGGGAACACCCTATTTCCTCAAAGATTTTATTTCAAATGACTTAGAAAACATAAAAGATTTCACTGATAATTGCAATCCTAGAAGAGGGAACACCTAAAAACATCTATGATCATAATTAACGACCTTTAAGCCAACTGTTTAAGTAAGGACAAAGGGCAAGATCAAAACAGACCTCTTTGATTCACTGTAAGCAAAGAACTTCAAAGGGAGACTTCAATAACAATTTTTAAGTGGCAGCAAACAAGCAGGGCAAACCATAATCATGCCGAAACCAACTGTTTCAAACTATTAATGAAATAAACAAGCATGAAGACTAAAGAGAAAGATTAAAGCCTCTAAAATACTTCAGCAACAGAAAACATTAAACAGTGAAGGGTGAACAGGTCTAAGGTACTTCCAAGAGTCATTTCTTAGCCTAAAACTTTCAGCCTATTGTAGTAAGAAATTATGGAATAGAATGAAAACAAAAGAAAACATCAAATAGTTTAGAATATTTCACCAACAGCCAAACTCATGGATCCAATGATAGAGCCTTCTCAGGAACAAGCATGCAACAACATCATCAAGACCTCCAAGACTTCAATTTGCTCTTCAACTTCAACAGACTTATGTATTTATTTCAGAGAGTTTCAGTATTACAACTTGTAATCAACAACAACCAACCAACAATTCCTCATCTTCTATAGCAGTATTTATAGAAGAATGAGGAGGTGAAACCTAACAAAAAGATCTTAAAGATAATTAATACAGAGTGAAGACTTCTCGGCCTTTTGAGAGGCTCGATGAAGAAATGTACAGGTGTTTCACTGTATTAAATGATTCATATTTATGAATTAAGCTCGTTGGGAGCCTATATTGACTTTGAAGCACTACGTTATGCGGGAGTAACTTCTGCAGATATTTTCTATTAAACTTCTTTGGCAGAATTAACTTCTTGGCAGCGCTGGAGGCAGATATTTGTTTAATCAATAACTTCGGCCTCTGTTTTGAATGATTTGAGGCGACAGGTGGCCTTTGTAATAACTGAGGAATCAATTCGCCCCAAACGCAGCAGTGGAGGTCCTTTCTATCAGTTAAACATTTATAATTTCTTTTGACTGTGTTTTAACCCACGGAATTAGGCTTTCGATTAGTTATTCTTAGCCGTAATTCCCCAAATCTGACTTCAATCTTCCTCTCCGCTGCGCCCTGTTCTTCAAACTTATACTCTTTAAATGTGATTTGAATCACAGTGTCTTGTCAATGTGTAGAGCCGCACGGGTCCCTTTTATGGTATCAACGCTCATGAATCGTTGATAAAACAATGGAATAGAGCCTGGCGGACGGTTTTTTTAGTAGCCCGAAGGCGCAGGAAACGTCTCTCCCGGCCTTCGGCCTCTCTCTTCAATACAGTGGAAAACCATTACAAAGACCTGCAAAACATAAAAACAATTAAGAAATCCTGCGGAATTAGGTTTAAACTGCTTAGAAGGCGGGGAAGGAGCATAGCCGTTGGATGAAAGCATCCAACGGTGGAGATCTGTGAATAATAGGCAAAAGGAGAGCGAGGGAAGAAATAAAGCGGAGAGATCCTGGACCGTCTAATCTGGACACGTGGATGGTCCAGACCTAATCGAGAAATCGCAATCGGCAAGGGGAGGAAAAGAATGCGATGAAGAAACTCCGATGCGATTGCGCAATCGAAAGGGTCGAGGCGACTAAGCGATGGTCGTTGATCTATAAGTCAGATCAACGGTGGGAAGTATAATCGGGGATCAGCAATCGGGGGTGGCAACTGAGTGTGTGCGATATAAACTTGTGATGCGATTCAGCGCAAGCCGTCGATCTACAGATTAGATCGACGGTGGAGAATAAATCGGGGAATGGTCAATCAGCGGAACAAACGAATGGACGCGATGTAATGGAAAACTTCGATGCGATTGTGTGATCGGAAAGGCCGAGGCGATTAAGCAATGGTCGTTCGATCTGAGGATCAGATCGACAGTGGGGAGCGAATCGGAGGGGTTTATATACATGAGACCTAATCGCATCGGAAGTTTGATGCGGGTCTTTTTAACCTACCCATTTGATTTCTCCGATTGCGATTGCGCGATCGGTCTTTCAATCAACCCATTTTTATATTCAACACATGATTTGAGTTTTTTAGTTGAAACTTTGGAAAAGTGGGTTTTGAGATTTTACAAAGGAAAAGAACGATCGGGAATGAAATATTCACAGAGTTTTTTAAGCGCCGAAAGGTTTTTGGCGTTTGGTTTTAACGCATGGGCATGTGGGGGAAGTGGTTTAGGGGGCTTAGCCAAAGGGGCTAAAGCCTGTTTTAATAAAAAACATGAATTTTTATTGTTTTTCAACGTTTTCAAAGGGATTCGAAGGTTTCGGTAAGGCTTAAACAGTGGGTTTTAAACCTTTCAAAGTGAAATTTTATGAATGGAAGAAGAAACTCATAAAAATATAGGAATAACATGGAGAAAAAGGGGAAACAAATGAAGGTTAGTTGTAGAAGGGGAAAATGATGGTTTTTGCAGCAGTTTCTCTTGGAATCAGCAGATTTCCTAAGTATAAAAATGGAAACAGTAATGAAGATTTTGGACAGAGGCATGGGGCCTTCAAGGAGCCTTCAGGAGCCAACAATTTTAGTGATAAACTTTGTTCCTTGGAAGCTCAAAAAGTCTTAGCCACCTTTTGGTATAAGCAAATATTATAGGTGGCTAACAGTGGCTTCACTTGGGGATGGTGCTTTCTTGAACGCATCAAGAACTTCAGACTTACATTCTCTAGGAGGCCGATCAGCTGCCTCATCCATTGGGCTGCCTTTCTTTGATCGAATGATCTTCTTTTGCTCTGAGAGCATATTAGCAGCTATAATAATAATGGATTTGCATCTACAAGCTTTCTACCTACCCAATCCTATAGATCTAACATTTTTTCTTCTTAGAGTGCATTTTGGATTGGCAAACTCTCTTACAACATTTTATTCTTTTTGAAAGAAAAATCTAATCTATTTCTACTCCTTATTTCTTCATGGATTCAGTTTAGACAGTTGAATCCATATGATTCTCTACCTAATCTACTAATCTGTTAGGATTAAACAGTCTAACAAATTTTTATTCTCTAATTTTCTAAAACGGAAATTTAAAAAGCATTTCAAGTTAGGATTGAACAGTCTAATTTGATGTTGATCTATGGCATAAAAACAAGCTGCACATAGATTATTTGCAGAAAATTAAATCAAAATGGAAGGCTTGAGATCTGAAAGTTTAAAGCACTTCCTTCATGTTTTTACAGCTCAGTTTTTACTACTGTGTGAGCTGTTTTCTTCATCATCTGGTTCAGATTTTGAGCTGATTAGAGCCAGTTTTGCATCTGTTTTTGACTCAAAAAATGAAACGAATTTGAGTCATCTTTCTTTTGGAACCTTAGGTTCAGTTTTTAGCTTGTTTGAACCTTTGATTTCTATCCTAAACTATCTACTGATAAGCCAAGATTAGATATTTTGGCAAATCGAATTCACTATCCTATCAGCAGAAAATTTAAAGCTAATTAGTCAAAATTGAACAGTTTGACTAACTAGAAATGTGTTTTGAGGAGTGGCATTTAAGCTTGCACACTTTCGGATTTGTTTCTCTTTTTGGCATGGGGCTATACCTTTATTGTTTTGTCAATCTGCCCTCTTTTCATTCTTTTCTTGTTTTTGTATTTTTTATTTTTCTAATTTTGAATGCAATGGTGAAACTATGATATTTATAATGAAAAAATAAAAATTTCTTTGAAACCTAGGATTCTTGGCAGAAGTAATGCTTGAGCATCCTGCCATTGACAGGACCTCCATACAGATCTTCCCCATTCAATTCTTTCAAGAAAAACGTATTGTGACCCCTCTCAACATGAATAACATAGGGCCCTTTCCACAAGTTCTCAAACTTGCCATGTTTTCCCTTCTCTTCTCTTCTTGAATCCCACTTAAGAACAATATTTCCAGATTGGAAATTGTTTGCCTTGGTTCTTTTATCGAATAGTTTCTTCATATTTTCTTGAACCAACTGTGTTCTCTCGTAAACTTCTTCTCTGGTCTGTTGTAGATGGATTGTTTGGTTGATTCTTCTCTGCATATCATTCTCTTCAATCTGCACTTCTTGAAAGAGTTTCATGACTAGAACTCCCAATGAGGTAGGAAAAACTGCATCCATGCCATAAACCAACTGATAGGGGGACATATTTATTGATTTCTTTGTAGTTAATCTATCAACCCATAAGGCATGAACCAACTCACTGTGCCATGATTTTTGATTTTTTTCCAACAGTTTTTTGATTATATTGATAAGACTCTTGTTAGAAGATTCAGCTAATCCATTTCCTTGGGGATAGTAAGCAGTGGAATGGCCCAAGGTTATGTGGTATTTGTGACAGAAATCAACCATCTTCTTAGATTTAAAAGCAGCGGCATTGTCTGTTATGATTTTCCTGGGACAACCGAATCTGGACAGGATATTGGTTTTGAGAAACTTGATAATGACAGAGTCATTAGCATTCCTGGAAGGTATAACTTCTATCCATTGGGTAAAGAAGTCAGTGGTTGTGAGAATCCACTTATGTTGCGCTGAGGAGGATGGATGAATTTCCCCAATGAAATCCAGCCCCCATTGTTGAAAAGGTGCCTCAACTCTGATAGGATGTAAAAGTAAGGGAAGAAGTTTCCTCTTGCCATCAAAGATTTGACATTTATGGCAAGACATGACCAACTTCTGAGTGTCTGGAAAAAGGGTAGGCCAATAGTAACCAAATCTAAGAATTTTGTTTGTTGTGGCCTTCCAGTAGAGGTGTCCTCCACATTCTCCATCATGCAACTCATGCACGATTTTTCCTGCATCATCTTCAAGTAAACATTTAAGCAAAATTCCAACAGCATTTTTCCAATATAATACTCCATCTAATATGCAGAAATTCAAAGCTTTTTGTTTCAAAAATCTAGCTTTAGTTTTAGACAAAGAAGGAGGAGCATTTAAATATAGAAGCACATAAATAATGTCAGCATACCAAGGAGAATTTAGAAATGTTTCTTCAATAAAAGGAGCGGTAGATTCCTCTATTTCTTCCAACACATCTACTATATTCATGTCTAGTGCTTGGAAGTTAGACTCAGCCATAAGTTTTGCTAATCCTTGCCCCTTAACTAGCTTGGTGGGCCTGATCGCTAAGTCATACTCAAGAATAGTTGCAATCCATTTTCCCCTTTTGCCATCAGTGTATTGACTTAGAATGTCCTTGACGACAATATGTGGAACAAAAGCAATTATGTGAGAGTGCAAAATATAGACCCTAAAGTCTTTCAAAGCTTTCACTAATGCTAAGGCTTGCTTCTCCATGATGTTATACTTGAGAGGAGCATCTCTTAAGGCCCTACTAAAGAAAGATATTGGTTGTTCTTGCCCCAAATCATTCTTTTGGAGTAAAACTGCAGCTATTGTATGCTCAGATGCAAAAGAAAAAATGTAAAAATCTTTGGTGAAATCTGGACTAATCAGGACTGGTGTTTGGGTAAGAACTTGTTTGACCAGTTCGAATCACTGTTTAGCGGGTAAAGTCCATTTTACAACCACATCTTTCTTAAGCATGTTTGTAATGTTTTTTAATAGTTCAGCAAAGTTGGGGATGAATCTCCTTAGAAAATTAATCTTTCCAATGAAAGATTGTAATTCTTTGAGGTTTCTTGGATGGCTAATTTGCAATATACCATCTATCCTTGTAGGGTCTATCTTAATTCCCTCTTTCGAAATTATGTGACCAAGAAGTTTACCTTCTTGGAGGCCAAAGAGTGTCTTCTTGGGATTCAATGACAAGCCAAATTTCCTACACTTCTCAAAAACTTTTCTTAAGTGAGTCAAATGTTCTTCATCAGTTTTTGAAAAGACAGTTATGTCATCAAGGTAAATAATTATGAAATAGCCAATATCTTCAGAAAAGGCTATGTCCATGGCCCTTTGGAATGTGGCCCTTGCATTCATTAACCCGAAAGGCATTTTGACATACATAAAGGTGCCCCAAGGAGTGGTAAAAGCAGTTTTGATTTGATCATTTGGGAACATTAACACCTGGTTGTAACCTGAGAACCCATCTAAGAGTGATATCCTTTTTGACCCAACTACCTTCTGAAGTATATGGTCCATCTTGGGTAAGGGGTAGTTGTCCTTTAGGGATGCTCTGTTTAAGTTTCTAAAGTCGATACAAAGCCTAATCTCTCCAGTCTTTTTCTTAACAGAAACTAAGTTTGACACCCACTCTGAAAATCGAATGGGCACAATGATCCCAGCAGCATGCATCTTTTCAATCTCTGCCTTAACTAAAGGTAATAAAAGTGGGTTTATCCTCCTCAGTTTTTGTTTGAAAGGCTTTTGATTTTCTTTCAAGGGAATCTTGTGCTGAATGATGCTGGTATCGTAAGACTTCAGATCTATGTATGCCCAGGGAAAAACATCTTTAAATTCTTTAAACAGATCTATGTATCGAGATTTTATGTGAGTTGGAAGAGTGCTGGACAATTTAATCATCTTGGGTTCTGATAGGGAACCTATGTTATGTTCTTCTACGTTTGTTTCTACAGGCTCCATTTTTGGTTCTTTGGCTACATCATTAAAGTCGAAAAGGTGTTCCAAAGGTGAGAGACCTCTTGGAATCGAACCGTTTTTACATTCTAAAATTTCCAGATCTTTTTGGTCTGCGTTGTCAACTAACTCTGCTTCAAACGGATTCTTATAATGATTTATATCAGCAGAGTGTGCTATTTCAGCTTCTGGGATTTCCTCGATATATAAACAGTTTTCTTTATGGCTAGATTCCTAGATTGGTATGGTAAAATCGTTTTTTGATCTTAAGAAATCGTGTATGTGTTTATCAGAGTTAAATACCTACCAGTGATCTCTGTTATCAGGCACAGCAGGCCTGTGTTTTACCTTTACGCTAAGCTGTTCATTTATTTCGGGTATTTGACAGTTACTGGCATTGAAAGCGAGTTTATTTGCTAAATGATTAAATGCTCTAGGAATGAAAACAAGTTCGTATTTTTCAAAGGTTTTCAATTAGTCGAGGGCAGCGTTCCGATATTCCCTAAGTCTCGGATTTTTGGCTGAGTATTCTCCTTTGATTTGTTTTATGATAAGTTCAGAATCCCCTAAGATTGTTATCTTTTGGGCTTCTAACTGTTTAAGCAATTGTAAGCCTAGGAGAAGGGCTTCGTACTCAGCAATATTGTTAGTACATGGGAAATCTAATTTATATGAAAAACTCTAATTCGTATTCTGGATCCATACGCCTGCACCTGCGCTTGTTTTATTACAGGATCCACCAAATTTTATTGTCCAAATTACATCTGACTCATTTTCGTTTTCTTGTTGCTATCGATTGTCAATGTTTTGAAGTTGATTCGAGGGAAGATTTGATTTTTCTGGAAAATCAATTGGGTCTATGTTCTCTTTATCTTGTTGAGTAATTTCATCTTCGTTACATAAGATAAAGGAATCTAAACTTGACTGAATAGAATAAATTGGAGAGTTGTTAGGTTTGTCTATATTGCTCACCATGTACTTCATGTGAGATTCTCTGTGCAGTCTTCTGTTTTGGTTGAAAACAGAGATGGTGGCGTAAGACATGTCCATTTGAAGGCTTCCCTGAAGTTTGGCTCCCCAAGATCTTGATAAGAGCATGCCATACTTAGGGGGAATGTCAGCTACAACTATGTCCATGACTAAACTCTTAGCAGGGATTTGGGATAAGTTAACACACAAATCTTTGATTAAACCCAGACATTTTACTCTGCTTGAATCAAAGGAATACAAATCTTTGTAAGGTTTAGTAATTTCTAAGCCTAAGCTTTCCATCACTACCTTGGGCATTAAATTGTGTGAAGCTCCAGAATCTAACATGGCATTGTGTAGAATTTTCTCATGTATGTTCAAACTAACATAGAAGGGAGGGACGGGCCCTTCTTGGTATTTTCCTTCAACTTCTGGGCCAAACAACAGCTCAAGTTTGTCATTTGTCAAGTTCAAGGTATCAATATCACTTCCTAAATTCAAAGCTTTTAAAACTTGGTTTTTATACACCTCTTGTGTTACTAGTTCAGCTAGAGGAATGGCAATTTTAATCTTAGCAATCTCTCCCTCAAGGCTGAAAGAAATAATTGACTTGTTGATATTTACATCAGCCTTTTCAATCGAATTCTTTTCAGCAACCTTGATTTGTTGGACCTTGTTTGGACTAGTAATTGGAACAGTTTTGTTAGGATCACTGGCTGAAGTGCTAGGGGTACTCTTTTCAACATTTGGCTGAATATTTTTGTCTTTGTTTAAGTCTGGTTTTTTAGACAAACTATTGACTTTTTCTGCTATCTTTTTAAGCTGAGTTTCTGTGTTTTTCTTGACAGCAGTGTTAGCGTTTTTGTCCTTTGAATTATCTATGTTCCCTTTGCTCCTAAGATCGTATTGTTTGTGCACTTCCATGATTGCATTTTCAAACCCCAATCTATAGTCATCAGAATCTTCATAGGTGTTTGTACTTTGATCAGAGAAGAAACCTTGTTCTTCCTCAGTGAGAAAAACATCATCTCCACTGTCTGATCCAATCAAGTTTACATGAGCTTCTTCTAACCTTTCTGACTCCCTATCTTCCTTATATTGATCTACATAGTTTTGTTGGAAGGGAGGTCTACTCTGTTGGTCACTTTCGTTCTATTTATCTTGATTGTTTTCTCTTCTATAATTCTGATTTCTATTTCAAGGAGCAGCTTGATTTTGGCTGGCTTGTGCTCTCTTAATTATGCTCATCTCCTTCATCATTTTTTCCATTTTTGAGTTGGAAGTAGAGGGTGTGGATTCTTCTCTGAAAGATACTATCTTTTCAGTTTTCATTCTTGCTCTCTTCTCCATTAAATTTACTTCCACGGAAAGAGCACCCCTTTGCATATCTTCAAGAGTTGCAAAATCTCTCTCTCTTAGCGAATAGGTCATGTCAGCGTCAAACCCTTCAGGAAATTTGTTTAAAGCTGAGCCCTGTGGAGGTTTAAGTTCTGGGGAAAGTGCATTATACACACTATTGAATCTAGTACAATAAGCTTGCACATTTTCCCCGGGGTTTCTATGGAGGTTTTTGTAATCAGAAACTTGGGCTGGTTTTCTGCGTTTTTCTTGACAGTAGTGCTAGTGTTCTTATCTTTCGAATTATCTATACTTGCCTTGCTCCTAAGGTCATACTGTTTATGTACCTCCATGATTGCATTTTCAAAACCCAATCTATAGTCATCAGAATCTTCATAGGTGCTTGTATTTTGATCATAAGAGAAGAAACCTTGTTCTTCCTCAGTGAGGAAAACATCATCCCCACTGTCTGATCCAATCACGTTTACATGTGATTCTTCCAACCTTTCCAACTCCCTGTCTTCCTCATATTGATATACATAATTCTGTTGAAAGGGAGGTCTAATCTGTTGGTCATTCTCATTCTGTTTGTCTTGATTGTTTTCTCTTCTATAATTCTGATTTCTATTTCGAGGAGCAGTTTCATTTTGATTTGCTTGTGCTTTGTTAATTATGCTCATCTCTTTCATCATTTCTTCCAACATCCTTTCCATTTTTGAGTTTGAAGTAGAAGGATTAGACTCTTATCTAAAAGATACTCTCTTCTCAGTTTTCATTCTTTCTCTCTTCTCCATTAAGTTGACTCGTTGAGATAATTTATGTACCTAAACTAACACAATTATTTATTATCAACCTGGGTTGTTTATGCTTTGAGGCAAGTTCACTGTATGTGAAGCTGATATAATCAAACCTTTGAAAGATAATTTATTCAAAGCAATACATCCTACAACTCTAATTCAACTTTTTCAAAGTAGAGGAAAAATATTGAGATGGTTCTTGACTCAAGAAGTCCACCTTTGCCTCAACTATCACTTAATGAATCAGAGATTAAAATCAAGAACTTAAGATGGATAAATTGTTAATGAAAGAAGCTCTTAACTTAAGAGACACATAAATTATTTCATCATAATTTATTCATCTCAATACTCAAAATCACAATAAGAAACTACTTGCATGCAAACCAAAGAAACTAGTTGTAATTCATCATTTTAGTAGAAGGGATGTTCAACTTGAACACCTATTTTTCCAACTTGATAAAGTGATGAATAAGCTATGAACTAATGAAATCAATCATTATGCATGAACCATGAAGCAATCTGAAATAAAGCTTTGAAAAACCAGTTCTACAATAACCAGATTACAAGGAAATAAAACTAGTTAACAAGGAAGTGTACTTAGCTTGGAATGGGGGCCCTCCACCCTTGCCTTGCACACTTGAGAGGTGATCTTAGAAGCTTAAATTAAGTTACACATCCATAGAATTGAACAGCAAAATAATAATAACACAAGTCTTCAAATTAGCTCCTCAATCCAAAAGTGTCACAGCATAAAAGTATAATAAGTCAATACATAAGCCATCAAAGTTTTGTCTTTAAATAAGAAGTCTCATGAAACAAACTGATCTATATTCACTCAAACAAACCCATCTACTCTCATCCACCTATCTAAGTCGAATTCATTACTCCTATCCCAAGAAATATGACCAATCCCATAGAATCTCAAAACTGCCCTATTTCTATGGGATTTCTGAATGACTAGTCATGATTGACTAGCACCAAATGGGCCTAATAAAGCTTGTTCTGTTCGAACTAAGAATAGCTGGCTTAATCCTAGTTGCCAAGCTGTCCATCCATGCATTCAATTCGTGCCCAAGTGTCCTGCAACCACATCAACCATAGAGCTATTACGGGAATTTCTGAATCTGCCAATTTTGCACTAAAAACCAAACTTTCATAAAAACTTTAGAAATTGAAAAATTAAAATTAAATACCTTAATAGATATCAAATATACATCAAAATGGAATAAATGAAGGGAAAATGGATGGGAAATAGATGGATTAGTAAGTTTCTTTGAGCAAAAATAAGACCAAAACTAAGGCCCAACATCTCTCCCTTGCTTATCATCAAGCATGTCCCCATGCTTGTTTATTCCTCTTTGACCTTCTTCTCTCTGTAGTAGATGCTGTACCTGTAGATGCTTCCTGTTGTGCTGCCCTGGCCAAACAATCCAAACCCGTGTCATGTCTTTCCCTGAACAAAGCTGCTTTGACCTTCTGTTTTTCATACTTTGCCTGCCACATATTCTTTTCCTTTAACCACTTAAATGCTTGCTTAGAAAGTAGGTCATTTTTCCGTTTCAGTCTCCCCAATTCTTCTTTTAATTTTTCATTTGCCTTAACCAATTTAGCATTATCTTTCTTATTTGCCTTGTTTTCCTCTTTTAATTGTTTTTCCACAATTTTGCTAATTTCCAATTGGTCAGTTAAGTCCCTGATTCTTCCATCATTGATTTCTTTTTCAAAATCTTGTGTTGTTTTCATTAGTGATGTTGCTGCTTCATCATCATATGAAGAATCCCTCTCAAATTCTTCTTGTGCAATGTCATTTTCTTCTTGTGGTCTTGGGAAATATGTTTCTTCTTCCTTGTCTAAGTTAATGGGACTTTTATTTGTAAATCTTTTAGGAATAGACATAACAGATATTTCATTTTCCATGGCCATGTTATTCTGCTGTTTAGCTCTTGTTCTGGGATACAAGGGTGAGTTCATCAATCCTCTGCTTTCCTGCTCTGTTCTATCCTGTACTTCCTTAATCTGTTCAGTAAAATGATTTTTAATCATGAATTCTCTCCACACTATGCCCTGTGACCTCACCTGATACTCAACTAGGATTTTGATCAATCCTTGATGATACATCTGTCCTGCTTTAGGCCTGTGTTCATGTTTTGCTGTTTCAATCATTCTCAAGAGGCTCTTATATAGGAAGTAAGGCAAGTTAATCCTATCCTCTCCCTTAATATGCTGTAGAAGTCTAACATGATACAAGTGGGCAACACTATATCCTCGATCACAAGTCAAGAACTTTTGGATGACCAAGACCAATTCTCCCCATGGTTCATTAAACCACTCCCTAGGTATCCCTTTTGTCCTATCAAATGTCCCCTTCCGGTTTTTCTCAAGGAAGAAAGTCCACGCTTTCTCCTTGAAGTGTAGGCCTTTGTAATACTTCTCCCCTATCATTGGCAAATCTAAGGCTTTGGACAAGTATTCTTGGGTTACCGGGACAATGATTTCTCCTACTCGAGTCTGGTCTTGACTGAAATTATTTATAAATTCTTTGGTTATCTCCTCAGAATGGCCATTAAATTTCTGTAAGAAGCCTATCATCCCTGCCTGATAAAGTTTTTCTATAGTCTCTTTTCCCCAGCTTTCTATCTGAAATTTTGGCTCCACTCTGTTTGTCATTGTTTCTGTAAACCAATCAATGTAGGCCTCTGCTGTTACTAACTTCATTTTAACAATAAAAATTTATGACTATCGTCTCTTTTTTTTTTTATAAATGAAATTCAGGAAGCAAAGAAGCTTACCTTCCTCCTCTGACTCAACTCAACTCTGCCTTTTTTTTAACCTCTGTTATATTCCCTTGCAAAAGCACTGTTTGAATCCCCTGTTTAATGCAAACAACACCTGTATATCTCTTCTGTTAATATACTAGCCTCTGTGTTTTTTTAAATTAAATACACATGCAGCAATAACCATGTTTACTCATCGCAAAAAAACATGATTTACTGTGTATATAAAACAAAAAAAACTGAAGAGTGCTCTCGGCCTCATCATCAAATCAAAATTTCCAAAATGCTCTCGGCCTAAGCAAAAACATTTGCAAAAATTTATGCTTGCAGACTCATCATAAAAACCACAAAAATGCAAAAAGGCTCTCGGCCTCAACCAAATATAAACATGGCATTTTAAAATGGCTCAACAACCCGATTCCCTTTGGCAACCAACAGTTCACTTGACTATCCGGCATTCGATCCCATGTTTTAGTTAAAACAAAAACAAAAATGCAGTGGCAGCAAGGGTTCATAACAGAGGCCACAAATATATCATGCATCCACAGTTGACAGCGCGCAGCAAAGGGTGTGTAATTGAAACAATGGTTAATCAATCAACAGCGCGCATTTAAACAACTCTCGGCGCTATAACATGAATTCTCCCTCCCCTGTTTTACGAACTAACTCTTTGTTTTTAATGCACCACATTCCACATACAATCCGAAACCCGTTAATGTGTTGTGCATGCAAGGGGACATTTGTAGTCTAACTGGAGATAACACGGATTTGTAGCGTTACCTGACTGTCAACGAGCGCGTGGAGTGTAACCGGGCGCTCCAAATCCCTATTACTTCGGTCAATTAAATTGGTGGCAAGGAAAAGGATTTAACGGTTAATGACAAGCAATCACACACATATCCCACAGTCGCCGAGCGTAAATAAACTTCACTGTTACCTGACTGGATCCCGAAAATCTGCTATCTCTGAACGTTAAACCCGGAACGATTTCCTTCTTTAAATTCGCCTTCTCACTTCTCCGGAATGATTTTCACTAGTTTGCAGCTTCAAAACGCCTTCTCGCTTCTCCGGCAATGATTTTCACTAGTTTGCAGCTTCAAAACGCCTTCTTTCTGAGCTCTTTGGCAATGAGGAATGAGGTCTAAATGGTCATGAATTGACCGAGTTCATGGGTGTACTGTGCGCCTTTGTTCATTGGTGTGTGGTTGGTATGGCCGTCCTCTCTGACCAGTCACCCAACTGTGTCATGAGGATGCCAAATCATTGTTTTATTTTGAATGGTATGCACATATTATTGCCACCGTCGTGTGCTATGTTGAATGATATGCACGTATTATTGCCACCATCGTGTGTTATTTTGAATGATATGCACGTATTATTACCACCGTCGTGTGCTCAGGCGTGCAATGATATTCCGACATTGTGTATGCAATTATCATTTCACAATACCCTGCCAAATCATAACCATTATGCATAGTCGTGCCATATAATTTTTACTCGGCCGTCCACCATTTCTCATATGCGCCCTTTCCTACCATATGCCTTCGCTTATCATATATCATATATTTTGCACTTTGGGTTATAACTATGGCGCATGCATACCACTTTAATTTCCATATAGCGCATGATATTTTTTATTATATAGCATATCTTTATAATTTTAAAATGACCATTTTAGGTCATGTTTAAAATTATCATCATTACTAATGCTTGAGTTGTATGTGCAGGTTGAAAAGTTGTCCTAGTTTGGTCTTTTAAGCTCTTTAAAGAAAAATACTTAGGGTTAAGGAATATGTACGGAATGAAATGGAATATGATGTATAAGGGTTATAGAGTATGTATAGGGAATATAGGATATGAAATGATAATGAATATCCTCAGGTACTAATTTCAACTTAACAAAAACTAAAAAATTTCTAAGAAAAATTTGAATTTCAAGCACAAAATGACTATACATATACTCCCCTGGATGATGTCTGTACAAGTGGAATGAAATCAATTGATCAGATGTTGTAGATGGATCAAAAAGTAAACTTTATTGCTGCTCCTTGTTCTTCATGCTCTGGTTCTTGAATTGAAAAGTCAGGTCCCTTTGTAATGATTCTTTGTTTCAGGTCCCTCTGCACTGCTTACATAATATGCACATGTTGTTTTGACATTGGCAGGTCTTTCAGGTCCCTCTGTTGACAATACAAGTTCCTTCTATACTTCAGCTTTCCAGCTAAAGATCTAATACAAGTCTCCCCCTTGTTTAAGATATGACTTGTCCTCAAGTCAGTTGTTGATGGAGAGTACCTGTATTGAAATTATGTGAGAACAGTAGAACAAGAAAAAGGAATTCATAGAGTCCAAGTTGCCCTGGTTTTTCCCTATGAATTCGTGTTTGCTTAGTGCCAGTTGCCTGGTTTTCACTAGCAAACAAATTATTTTTTTATGTTTTTTTTTATTTATTTTTTTTATTTTTTTTATTATTTTTTTTATTTATGTTTTTTTTTTTTTTTTTTATTCAACTACAGGACTGGAAGATGGCTGATCCTGGTGTGCCATGACTTCCAGTTCTGTATCTTCTGTCAGTTGTTTCATAAATGCTTCTTTACTGATAGGCCTATTATAAACTTTGAGCCTATGTCCATTCACTATAAAGGAGGTGGAGTCCTGGTCAATTGTCTTGATTTTGACTGCTCCATTGTCGAAGATTTCATCAATTTCATATGGACCTAGCCAGTGTGTTGTGAACTTTGCTTTGAAATATTTGAACTTGGAGTCAAAAAGTAATGCCCAATCTCCCTTGCGAAATGTCTTTGTTTTGATATATCTGTCGTGCCATTTCATTCTTTGTTGTTGCACCAATGTAGTATGTTCTATGGCTTGTTGACGATGCTCATCCAACTGATTCAGTTCCATGATCCGCTGCTGTTGTGCTTCTGTCAGGTCTAGTCCTAGTTCAGCTGCTAGTCTGTATGTTTGTATTTGAAACTCTATAGGCAATAAAGCCTCTTTTCCATATACTAACTGGTATGGACTAAAACCAGTTGTATTCTTCCATGTGATTCTATAGGCCCATAGTGCATCTTGTAATTTTTCAGACCAATCTTTTCTGTTCAGCTGTACTGTTTTTGTCATGATATTTTCTAGGACTTTATTTGTTGATTCAACCTGCCCATTTGCTTGAGGATGATATGGTGTAGATTTCCTATGTTTGATCTTGTATTTATCTGTTAGATCTCGTACCAACTTTGATGTAAATTGTGTTCCTTGATCTGTTACAATTTGTCTAGGTACTCCATATCTGACAAAGATTTCTTCAAAAAGAAAGGTGACCACCGTATCTTCTGTTGCTCTGTTCACTGCTTTAGCCTCTGCCCACTTGGTTACATAATCTGTACATACTAAGATGTACTTCTTTCCATTTGATGGTGGATTGATGGGTCCAACAAAGTCAAGTGCCCATTGCTCAAATGGTTCTATGAGTACCTGTGGCTTCAGAGGCATCTCATCTCTTGTGATTGGTCTCCCTGTTCTCTGGCAACTGTCACATTGCTTGACATATTTCTTAGAGTCTTTGAAGATGGATGGCCAGTAGTAGCCTAGTTGCAGCACCTTATATGTTGTTCGTTTATCTGCAAAATGGCCACCACATGGTTCATCGTGACATGCTCTTAGAATGTCTAATATTTCATCTTCTCGCACACATTTTCTAATTATCAAATCTGGACCAGTATAAAATAAATCACCATTTACCCAACTATACCTAGAGCTTTCTCTAAAAATTTTGTGTCTTTGCTTTTTAGTGAATTGAGTTGGAAGCTTTCCAGAAGATAAATAGTTTGCAATGTCTGCAAACCATGGTGTTCTTACTGTGATGGCAAACAGGTGTTCATCGGGAAAGTTATCTGCAACCGGATTTGGATCATTGGGTGAATGTATGCGGGACAGAAAGTCAGCCACTTGATTTTCCTTGCCTGGCCGGTCTTGTATTGTGATATTAAATTCTTGCAATAACAGTAACCATATTGTTATTCTTCCATTGGTTATGGGTTTATTCATCAAGTATTTGATTGCTGAATGATCTGTATGAATGAAAACTTGATATCCTGTTATATAGTGTCTGAATTTGTTTACTGCATGTATAACGGCTAACATTTCTTTCTCTGTGACTGTATAGTTCAATTCTGCAGGTGTTAGATTCTTGCTTATAAAATATATTGCATAATTGAACAAGTTCTCTTTCTGTCCAAGAGAGGCACCTATCGTAGTATCAGATGCATCAGTTGATATATGAAATGGCAAAGACCAGTTTGGCCCACGGAGAATGGGTGCAACTGATAATTTTTCTTTCAGATTTTGAAATGCATTTTGACAATCATTTGTCCAGTGAAATTCAATATCTTTTGCTAATAGTTTAAACAGAGGTTGGGCTATTTTACTGAAGTTTTCAATGAATCGTCTATAATAGCCTGCATAGCCTAAGAAACTTCTTACCTCTTTTTGTGTTGTAGGAGGTATTAAGTTTACTAGGACTTGGATTTTTGCTGGATCCACTTTAATTCCTGAAGCAGAAATATGGTGTCCCAGAACTATTCCTTCTGTCAACATTATATAGCATTTCTCATTGCTTAATGACAAATTTGTTTCAATGCATCGTTTTAGAACTTTCTCAAGATTATTTAGGCAATCATTATATGTGTTTCCATAAACTGTAAAGTCATCCATATAAACCTCTACACATTCATGAATTAGATCAGCAAAGATTGCAAGTACTGCTCGTTGAAAAGTTGCAGGTGCATTACATAAACCAAATGGCAAAACATTATATGCATAGGTTCCCCATGGGCAAGTGAATGTTGTCTTGTCTTGGTCTTTTGTTGCTATTCTAATCTGGTTGTACCCGCTAAACCCATCCAAGAAAGAGAAGAATTTCTTTCCAGCCAAAGAGTCTAACACTTGATCAATGAATGGTAGAGGAAAATGATCTTTTAATGTAGCTTTGTTTAGTTCTCGATAATCCACACATACCCTCCACTTTCCATTTTTCTTTGGTACAATAACAAGTGGAGAAACCCATTGACTATCTGAAATAGGATAGATGAATCCAACATTTAACAATTTTTGCAGTTCTTCTTTCACTATTTCTTTCATCATGGGATTCATTCGTCTTTGAGGTTGTCTTACAGGTTTGAGTTGATCATCTGTATAGATGTGGTGGACACATGTGCTAGGATGGATTCCTTGCATGTCAGTATAATCCCAGGCAAAGGCTTTTGAATATTTATGTAATAATGCAATTACCTCTTGCTCTTGTGCCAATTGCAACTGATTTCCAATGTTTAAATGTTTTCCAGGATTTACCTCAATTGTTTTTATTGTTGGATTGGAGATTGTGTTTACAGGAAAGATGTCTATAAAAGATTTCCGCAAAGTTTGAACAGTACAAGTTTCCTGAAAGCATTGATTCAAAAGGTTATTTGCAGCTTCATATTGGACTTCTCTAAGCTTCTCTGAAATACTTGGTTCTGAAATGAAAAGATCCATTAAGTCTTCATTCTCTTCTTCTTCTCTTAAATCAAAGAATTGATTTATACTTAAAACTGATTTAGTTTGCTGTTTTTCTTGAGCTTCAAGAACTGATTCTAAAGAAGTTGATTGTGCAGGTGAATAAAGAGCAATGTGTTTCCTTTCATCTCCATGTGAAATAATCATGCTTCCTGATCTGCATCCTATAAAGGCATCAGCGGTAGCTAACCATGGTCTGCCTAAGATTAGAGGATGTCCTCCCAAATTTGTTTTTGGTTGCAAGATAAGGAAGTCAACAAAATACTCCCATGAATCCAAAGAGACTATGATATCTTCCAATATTCCTTCAGGAACAACTTTAGATCTATCTGCTAGTTCTAAGATTGTAGAAGTTGATCTAATGTTGTTCAAATGCAAAGTTTTCATTGTCTCCATTGTCATTACATTTATAGCTTCTCCCAAGTCTATTAATGTGTTTGGTACTGAGAAATTATTTATTGATATAGTAACCATAGGGATACCAGGATCAATATATTTTTCTACCATGGTTTGTGTAGACATGAGACTTGCTAGTTTACCAATGACTTGGATTGTAGTAGGATCCTTCTTCTTTTTCCGTGATTTCTTAATGCACAATTCCTTTATTGTTTTAGCATATATTGGTATTTCTTTAATTGCCTTCAACAAAGGAATTTTTACATAAGCATTTTTTAACTCATCTAAAATATCAAATTCAGGAAGGGTTATTTCTTTTTGTTGTTCCACTAACCTTTCTGGATAAGGTGGTGTTTGTGTTGTAATGTTTGTTCCTTTCTGAATTTCTATCTTAGTTTGTGATGTTTCTGGTGATTCTCCTTGTTCAATTGGTTCTTCTATAATTGGAGGAGAATCCTTTTTAAGCACTTTTCCAGACCTTAGATGGACTTCATTAAGAGGAAGAATTGAATATGTGGGAAAACATGTTGCTTCCTCTACAGTGTATGCAGCTTTGTCCACCTTATTATTCAGATTTGCAATTGGTTGGGCTGGTAATTGAGTTGGTCTGGGTTGATTTGTGGGTAGCTGTAACTGTTGTGGTTGGGTCAACAACGGTGGAGGATTCTGCTGCGGATATGGGATGGATTGTGGATATGCAGAATGTTGTTGTTGAAATGGTATGGATTGTGGATATTGTGGATATGTAAATGGCTGTTGGTATTGTTGTTGGTATTGTTGTTGATACTGTTGAGGTGGCTGGTTTCCATAACCATATCCTCTCCAACCTTGTGCAGGTTGTTGTGGATATTGTTGTGGAGGCCAAGCTTGCCATGGCATTGGAGGAGTCCAAGGATTTTGAGGTGGATAGAGGTAATTTTGTTGAGGGAATTGTTGCTGATTTTGTTGAGGCATCCTAGGTTGCCATGGTCTTCGTGGTGCTACATAATAAAAACCTTCTATTCCTGGCACTTCTTCCATTGAATTCATTTGTAATTATTTCAATTTTATACAATTTTCTGTGGAATGATTTCCTGTACAAAGACCACAAACCTGAACACTCTGAACACTATCCAAAGGACATTCTCTTAATGGATGCTTATTTCTACATTTGGGACAAAAGATTGCTAGAGCTTGTTCTTGTTCTTCTTTCTTCTTATTTGCCTTTAGCACATCTACTTGTGTCCCTAATGTACTCAAGAGATCTGTTTTAAAATTCTCCAATAAGCTTCCTATTTCAGCTCTTGTTATCCCTCCTGCAGCTGACTTTGCTGCTTTTGAACTTACTTCTCTTCTTCCTGTTTTTGCTCTTCCTCTAGAATATTTTTGACATAAATCAACAATTTCGTCGAATGGTAGGTTTGAAATGTCTCCTTTACCCATCACATTCAAGATGTCAAGGTATTCATCCCTTATACCCTTGAGAAAGATTGTTCGAATGGTTTCTTGATTTAGAGAGTGTTGTTTAGATTTCTGTAGATTATATAAAAATCTTTCCAAATATTCTTCTAAACTTTCATCTTCTTTTTGTGTCATTCTGAAAATATCTTCCTTTGAATCTCTAGATCTACAATAAGCTTGATATTTTTTAAGGAAGACTGATCTCATATCATCCCAAGAAGCTATTGTTTGTTCTCCTAAACCCATAAACCATTTCAAAGCCGCTGCTTTTAATGTTGCAGGGAAAAGACGAAGTTTATGAATGTCATCAGTGTATCCATATGTTCTACATAGAATATCAAATTCAAACATAAATGCATCAGGATCCTCTGTGGACATTCCATAAAAATTTGGCAATACAGAAGGTGGAATATTTTTCATTTTCACTTCTTCTCCTAATATTTCACTTGTGTCTATTATTGGAAAGCCAAAGGTAGTCTCTTGATCATTACCATCTTCTTGTCTTTTCCGATCGTTTTCCATTTTTCTATCATTTTCTTGTTTTTCCTCCTCCTCTCTCTTTCTTCTCCATTCCATTTGTTGTCTTTCATATGCAGCTCGTTGTTCAGGAGTGAGAATAACATATCCATGTCCCTCTTCTGCCATTGGTTGATTTGTTTCAATTTTAAGTGGAGTTTCAGGTTGGTCGAAGATAGGAGGATTTATGGATGGAAATAAAGATTGTTTTCCTTTGATAATTTCTTTTTGTTTTCCAGAAGTTGAAGATTGTTTTTGCTTTGCTTCCCAAGCTAACAAAGTTTGCCTCTCAATCAAAGTTAATCTTTGTCCACTTCTTTGTTTTTTTGCCAATTCCTCAATGATTGGATTACCAGTAACTGGGGTGTTTGATGATCCTATCTCTATTTGTGGGGGGTTTTTAATAAATCTACCATGAGGATCTCTATGTCTAGGCATAAAGAAACATAACTAAAAAGTGTAACTACTATTTTTGTTTTTGTTTTTTTTTTTTATCTTTCTATTGACTATGCCGATATTTGCCTCCCCGGCAACGGCGCCAAAATGTTGAGCTAATTTATGTACCTAAACTAACACAATTATTTATTATCAATCCGGGTTGTTTATGCTTTGAGGCAAGTTCACTATATGTGAAGATCTGATATAATCAAACCTTGAAAGATAATTTATTCAAAAGCAATACATCCTACAACTCTAATTCAACTTGTTCAAAGTAGAGGAAAAATATTGAGATGGTTCTTGACTCAAGAAGTCCACCTTTGCCTCAACTATCACTTAATGAATCAGAGATTAAAATCAAGAACTTAAGATGGATAAATTGTTAATGAAAGAAGCTCTTAACTTAAGAGACACATAAAGTATTTCATCATAATTTATTCATCTCAATACTCAAAATCACAATAAGAAACTACTTGCATGCAAACCAAAGAAACTTAGTTGTAATTCATCATTTTAGTAGAAGGGATGTTCAACTTGAACACCTGTTTTTCCAACTTGATAAAGTGATGAATAAGCTATGAATTAATAAAATCAATCATTATGCATGAACCATGAAGCAATCTGAAATAAAGCTTTGAAAAACCAGTTCTACAATCATCAAATTACAAGGAAATAAAACTAGTTAATAAGAAAGTGTACTTAGCTTGGAATGGGGGCCCTTCCACCCTTGCCTTGCACACTTGATAAGTGATCTCAGAAGCTTAACTTCAGTTACACATCCATAGCATTGAACAGCAAAATAATAACAACACAAGTCTTCAAATTAACTCCTCAATCCAAAGTTGTCACAATATAAAAGTATAATAAGTCAATAATACATAAGCCATCAAAGTTTTGGCTTTAAATAAGAAGTCTCATGAAACAAACTGATCTATTTTCACTCAAACAAACCCATCTACTCTCATCCACCTATCTAAGTCGAATTCATTATTCTTATCCCAAGAAATATGACCAATCCCATAGAATCTCAAAACTGCCCTATTTCTATGGGATTTCTGAATGACTAGTCATGATTGACTAGAACCAAATGGGCCTAATAAAGCTTGTTCTGTTCGAACTAAGCATAGGTGGCTTAATCCTAGTTTCCAAGCTGTCCATCCATGCATTCAATTCGTGCCCAAGTGTCCTGCAACCACATCAACCATAGAGCTATTACGGGAATTTCTGAATCTGCCAATTTTGCACTAAAAACCAAACTTTCATAAAAACTTTAGAAATTGAAAAATTAAAATTAAATACCTGAATAGATATCAAATATATATCAAAATGGAATAAATGAAGGGAAAATGGATGGGAAATAGATGGATTAGTAAGTTTCTTTGAGCAAAAATAA
>JAXQQM020086326.1:0-29807 GCA_034641835.2 Pinus albicaulis | reverse complement strand
GGGAAAAATAAGATATTTTGGTTTGGGTATTTCCGAATGCAGATATAGTTTGTGAGTAAAATTGTGCTTTGAAACCTAAGTTTGTGTGTTAAAATTTAACGAATAATTACTAATTCTGCTGGAAATTAAAGATGAATAAATATAATAGGAACAAATAATAACCCTTCCAACTGTGAGTTTTATTAAAATTTGCCCATACCGATGCATATCGCTCCATACACAGTGCCATATGAGAGGCCCATAATAATAATTATCAACGTCCAGTTTAGAAAACAGATCACTGACATTAGCAACGGTGAATAATTAGCAACGACACACTGACATTTCAAAAGGATCAAAACTGTAGTTCCAGATCTGTCTATGCAGACAGAGATCACTGGGGAGCTATGTAGATTGCGCGCAGGGTGCCACGGCTCTGTAGTGCTACTTGGTAGTGTAGCTTGGGTGGATCGTTGGCACAGCAGACTCCAGTGCTTGTGTGGCTAGACAGAAATCGCTTGGGATAGGGTGACAGGGTTCGGTAGTGTTGCCTGAAGCGTTGCTTGGGCAGATCAACATAATCCAGCACTCAGCGCAAACAGAGATCACTTGGGTGATGTATGGCTGTGCTGCACTATACCTGCTTCCTTACTCAATCGATGTAGAGTGAATTCCTAGGTTCACGCAAGAGCTCCTTCATGCGTTCAAACCGAGCCTTCTGTGCTCAATCTATATGTTCTCTGCTTGCGTGAATATGGCAGTCATCGTGGTTGAGTGACTCACTACAGCTGAAAAGGGGTTTGGTCTCTCTTCTGCACTAAAGACGCTTTCTTAACAAGGGATAATGCAAATTGGAATTCTCAAAGGAAGACAACGTGCCCAAGGAATACTCCTTGCTCGTTGACAGACAGATAATGGATCAGTCTTCACGAGTTCGACTCATAGCCCATCCAATAAGCAGTAGAAATTCCTGCGAAGGATACCTCAACTCATAAACTTGAACTAGCTGCTATAATATGCATGACACTTTTGAAGAAACAAAAATAAAGAAAGTGTTCCAACTAGGGTAACCAGAGAGATTACCGAAGCTGTGTTTTCCCACTAGGGTGAAATCGAGTCCCACCGAAGAGTGGCTGAGGGTCTCACCTGAAAACCCCCACAACTTGAAAACTCGCTTGAGCTCTCAAAATATCTAAGGAGAGAAGATCAAATTCCATGTGTTTCTCTCGTTCCTCCTTCTCTTTTTATAGATGGCTACTTGGAAAAACCATGGGCAAATACCTGGGGTGAAAACAACCAAAAGGAAAAACCAGGAGCAAATACCTGGGGTCAAAACAATCTAAAAGGAAAAACCATGGGCCAGTGCTGCTTATTTACTATTTTATTTATTAGTCTTCTACCATTAAGACTTGGTCCAACCAGTTAAACGGTTGGGAATATTACAGTTCCCCTTGCCCAAAATTGCTTGCCCTCAAGCAATTTTAATGTTGGATGTTGCAATATGTGCTCTCCTTCCCAAGTCGCATCTTCAACGGGCAGATCTTTCCATCGTACCAAATATTCGCGGATGATTCTGCTTCAAAGCTTCCTTTCCCGCACCTCGAATACCTCCTCAGGAACCAGTTGTAGATGGCCCTCCTCATCTAGTGGCAGTAATTCTGGTGATGATCTTATGTTTGATCCTAATGCTTTCTTCAAACAGGAGACATGAAAGATATTATGAATTCTGATCTCTGTGGGAAGCTCTAGCTCATATGTCACTTCTCCTATTTTCCGGACAACTCGATAGGGCCCGTAAAATCGTGGCTTTAATTTTTCTGCCCCCTTCTGCTTCAAAGTAGACTGCCTGTACGGCTGAAGCCGGAGATAAACCACATCTCCCGCTTCGAAATCCCTCTCTATCCTTTGACGATCTGCATATAACTTTTGTCGATTCTGTGCCGTCTGCAAATTGTCTTTGAGGGATCTCAGAATATCCTGACACCCCTGGATCCAATCCTTTGCCGAAGGTGCTCTATTATCTCCAAACATTGTATCTGCAAAAGATAGTGCCTCGTACCCATATAAGGCTCGGAAAGGTGACATCCCTATGGACATGTGATAAGTGGTGTTATAGCAGTATTCTCCTAAGTACAACCACTTGGTCCATGCTCGTTGTTGTTCTGTGACATAATCTCGTAAGTAACCTTCCACCCATTTATTCACTGCTTCTGTCTGTCCATCTGTCTGTGGGTGATAACTGGTACTAGGAGTGAGTTCTGTTCCAGTCAACCTGAATAATTCTTGCCAAAATGCTCCCATAAATCTACTGTCACGGTCACTCACAATGGTTTTGGGCAAACCATGTAGACGAAATACCCCTTGGAAAAATGTTTCAGCTATTTGAGATGCAGAACTTTTGGAGGGGATTGCAAAGAAGTGAGCGTACTTGGTGAGATGATCCACCACCACGAAAATACAATCTTTACCTTGTGAAAAAGGTATCCCTGTAATGAAATCCATGGATATACTCTCCCATTTTTGTTCCGGGATAGGTAGTGGTTGTAATAAACCTACCGGGTGTGTATGCTCAACTTTATTACTTTGACAGGTACCACATTCTTGAACATATTTGATAATGTCCTTCTTGAGTCCCTTCCATGTGAACCTTTCCCTGATGGTCCTATAAGTCTTCCAAAAGCCTAGATGCCCGGCTAAAGGAGAGTCATGGGTTGCTTGTAAGATTTTCATCTTAATTTGAGACTCAGGTACTAAATAGATTCGATCCTTATAATAGATAATATCATTGACAACTCTATAACGGATGTCTGATGACTGTCCGTCAAGGATCTCACAAGCTGAATGATTTTTTGAGTATTCCACCAAAAGATGGGACTTCCAGTCATCTACAATGTCTATGAGAGAGAAGGTAGCTGGTTTCCTTGACAAGGCATCTGCAATGGCATTGTTTTTACCTTTGACATATTCAATCTCAAAATCATAGGCTTGGATCTTGTTGACCCATTTTTGCTGCCTCTCATTTAATCCCTTCTGATCAAGGAAGTATCTGAGACTATTATGATAATTTTTGACTTTGAACCGATTCCCCACTAGATATGGACGAAACTTGGCCAATGCATGCATAATAGCCAACATTTCTTTATCATAAATGGAGTAAGAGCGTTCATAACTATGCAACTTTCTACTCTCAAAAGCAATGGGATGATGGTTCTGTGTTAGAACAACCCCAATTCGTTCCCCAGAAGCATCACACTCCAATACAAAGGGCTGAGAGAAGTCTGGCAAGGCTAGAACTGGACATGAACTCATGACTTCCTTCATCCGCTCAAAAGTCTCTTGGGTGGTTTCTGTCCATAAAAAGGCTCCTCTTTTTGTCAAGTTAGTAAGAGGGGCTGCTAATTGTGAATATCCCTTTACAAATATTCTGTAATAAGTGCAAATACCCAAGAAGCTCCTTAACTCTGTTACATTTTTGGGAGTTGGCCAATTGAGAATGGCCTCAATCTTCTCTTGGTGGACCTTAACACCTTGGCTCCCGATGATGTGACCCAGGTATAGCATTTCTGTCATTCCAAACTCACATTTAGAGATTTTGGCATAAAATTGTTGTGCCTCCAATATTCCCAAGACCTCGTCCAGGTGCTGCAGATGCTCTTCCCATGTTTTACTAAAGATCAGGATGTCGTCAAAGAAGACCAAAACAAATTTACGCAGTTGCTTGTTGAATATATGGTTCATGCATGACTGAAATGTTGCAGGGGCGTTGGTCAACCCGAAAGGCATCACTAGGAACTCATAATGTCCATAGTGGCATCTAAACGCTGTTTTTGGAATGTCTTGATCACGAACCCTGATCTGGTGGTACCCTGAGCGAAGGTCAATTTTTGAGAAGTATTTGGCTCCTTTTAATTCATCCATCAACTCGTTGATCCTGGGGATAGGATATCGATTTTTGATGGTCTTTTTATTCAATGCTCGATAATCTATACACATCCTCAGGGACCCATCCTTTTTCTTAACCAAGACTACTGATGAAGCAAAGGGGCTCGAACTCGGCCGAATGTGTCCTAATGCCAACAATTCCTTTATTGCCTTTTCTATCTCATCCTTGTACACTTTGGGGTGCCGATAAGGGGTAGTGATGACAGCTTGGACCCCTTCTTCTAGTTCGATGATGTGCTCAAATCCCCTATCAGGTGGACGTCCTGGGGGAATATCTCCAAAGACCTTCTGGTATTTTTGCAATAGTGCCATAATATCAGGTGGGTACTCCTTGTGTTTCTCTACTGGTTTCTTCTGCATGATTCGGCACTCTAATTCCCATACAATATCCCCATGTCGGAGATCTGCTTCCATCCGATTGGATGTCACCACCTTGGGAGGATATGCATGCATTCCTCTCAACTTCACATTTTTACCATCTAGTCCCGTGAATGCGAGTTCCAAGTCTTGGTAGTTTACTGTATGAGTTCTGATGGAATATAGCCATTGTACCCCCAATACTACATGAGAGTTTGGGCAGTCTACAACAAAGAAGTTATCTGTAACTTTGTAGTTTCCCATTGCTAGGCTCATGTTAGGAACTATCTTAGTGCAGGACATGCGGTTGTGCTCTTTCTTTCCAGGAATCAAAACTGTGAAGCCTTCAAATTCTTCAGTGGCTAGTCCCCTTCTGGCTACGAATTCTGCATCAATGAAGTTGTGGGAGGCCCCACCATCAATTAGTACAGTGACCTTTTGTCCTTGTATGGTGCCCCTAACCCGAAGGGTGTGATATCTTGGGACCCCTGTGAGAGAGGCAATGACTCCTTCCTGGACTTCTTCCTGTATTGCTCCCATGCCTTGTGATTCCCCTTGATCGAATTCTGGATTCTCTTCCTCATCTTCGCTTTCAGAAAATACTTCAATATAGTGTGCCTTCCCTTTAGTACACCGATGCCTTGGTGCCCAAGGTTCTTGACAAGAAAAGCATAGCCTTCTCCTTCTGAGATCTTTTCTGGTCTCATCATCCAGCTTCCCCTTACCAACTGGCTCCTGTTGCTGCTGTTTGATTTCCTTCCCTTTTTGAGGAATAGAAAATTTAGGTAGGAATCTATTCTTGGGTACTGCATCCTGCATATCCCTTGCACGGTTGATTGCATCTTGCAAGGTGGCGGGTTGGTAGGCCTTAACCCACCCTCGTAGGGGTTCTGACAACCCTTCTATAAATAACATGACCAACCTAGTCATGGAGATGTCGTTGACCATTACTGCAAGCCTCTCGAATTCTGCAACATAAGATTCAAGGTTCCCTGTCTGTCGGAGCTGGGTTAGCTCACGGAAGTATATCTCAGGATCCTTCTGATCAAATCTTTCTATTAACCTCTGTGTGAATTCTGTATAAGAGATGATGCTAGCATGTCCCAGAGTGGTCATACCATGTTGCCACCATTCGTGTGCTTCTCCATCAAGATGAAGTATGGCGTATTTGATGGCATCCTTTTCTCGAATGGGATTGAGCTGGAAATATGTATCCAGTTTCTGTACCCATGACCGTGTTAAACACTTTGACGATCCATCAAAATAAGGAAGAGTTACCTTCCCCACAACTTTCTGCAAATCTACGTTTCACTGATGGCCCCCATATTTGGTTGCCTTCCTTTGTTGTTTGCTCCTCATATAGTAAAAGTGATTAAGACTCAGGGTTGCTTTTACGTTGGGAGGCAACGTATCATATTCTTTCATCCAGGCGGTAACTGTCTCTGCAATAGGTGAAGGGCAGTCTTGCTCCCTGGAGGAGTCATCCAAAAATGGAGGCATGGTTGGCCGACTAAAAGGGCTGCTCCGAGTGTTGAATGGACCGTTGCTATGAACATTGATATACTCCTGCGGTGGACCATCCCCACCTGAATGGGAACCTCCTTCCCCATTATTTCTTTGCACATTAGGTTGCCCATTCTGTGCTCTAAGGAGTCCTATGATGGTGTCTTGAGCGTCAGCGATCTTTTGTAAAGCATCTTCAAGTTTGGTATTCTCGTGATCACCCATGGGTCTTTCTTCCCCTTCGTTTTTTCCTTGACTCCTAGCCCTTTTTCCTTCCCAATTAACAGTAATACCCTTTTTTTTATCCTTCCTTGGCATCCCACAGCTGGCCAAGATGAGGCTCTAATACCACTGTAATATTCTTTACCGAATAATTATTAAATCTGCTGTAAAATAAGGATGCATAAATACCAACTGTGAATAAACATGAATAAATGATAACCCTTCCAACGAGAATTAACTGGGAATTTTATTAAAATTTGCCCATACTGATACATATCGCTCCATACAAAATGCCATATGAGAAGCTCATAATAATTATCAACGCCCAGTAAAAATAGATGGGGATCTGCAACAACGTACTGAGATTACAACAGAATTAAACTGTAGTTTCCAGATCTGTCTGCGCAGACAGAGATCACTTGGGACAGGGTGACAGGTTTTGTAATGTTGCCTGAAGCGTTGCTTGGGCAGATCGCAGCATACTCCAGCACTCAGCGTAGATCAAGATCACTTGGGACAGAGTGACAGGGTTCTGTAATGTTGCCGAAAGTGTTGCTTGAGCAGATCATCGATGTAGCGAATTCCTATGTTTACACGAGAGCTCCTTCATGTGTTCAAATCGAGCCTTCTGCGATCAATCTATATGTTCTTTGCTTGCGTGAATATGGCAGTCATTGTGGGTGAGTGCATTACTACAACCGCCGACGGAGTTGGCCTCCCTTCTGCGCTCAAGGCGCTATCTTAACAGGGGATGAAGCAGACTTCAATTCTCACAGGAAGACAACGTGCCCAAGAAATACTTCTTGCTCGTTGACGGACCAATAATGGGCTGTACACAGTCTATCACTTCGCGAGTTCGACTCGTGGCCACTGGATCTGCATATACTCCAATAAGCAGTAGAAATCCCTGCGAAGGATACCCCCAAACTCAGAAACTTGAACTAGCTGTGATAATATGCGTAACCCTTTTCAAGTAACAAAAATGAAAGAAAGTGCTCCAACTAGGGTAACCAAAGAGATTACCGAAGCTGTGTTTGCCCACTAGGGTGAAATCGAGTCCCACCGAAGAGTGGCTGAGGGTCTCACCTGAAAACCCCCACAACTTGAAAACTCGCTTGAGCTCTCAAAATATCTAAGGAGAGAAGATCAAATTCCATGTGTTGCTCTCGTTCCTCCTTCTCTTTTTATAGATGGCTACTTGGAAAAACCATGGGCAAATACCTGGGGTCAAAACAACCAAAGGAAAAACCAAGAGCAAATACCTGGGGTCAAAACAATCTAAAAGGAAAAACCATGGGCCAGTGCCGCTTATTTACTATTTTATTTATTATTCTTCTACCATTAAGACTTGGTCCAACCGGTTAAACGGTTGATAGATATTACAGTTCCCCCTGCCCAAAATTGCTTCCTCTTTAAAAAATTAATGCATGTGCTCTTAAAAAAATTAATTCATGTGCTCTTAAAAATTCCATTTGGAAATTAATTTCAAATCATTTTTTTAAATCCCTTCAAAAAAAATGTTTCACGTGGAAGACCCCTCTTAACTCAAATAACTCGTATAAAGGTTTTAAAAACGAAGTTCTCAACCCAGCAAAGTTTAATACAAGTTCACTAACGCCGCCAATGTTACATACGGTAGCATGCTAACGGAGCAATGTTATATTATTCTCCGGTGTTCTATGTAGCGACGACCCGCTTATCTCACTACGAGATGCGTTATTGCGGAAATAAGTTGGAAAAAAAAATTCCACTCAGTCATCAGGGGCTTCTGCTTTGCCACCTGGATACTTGTAGGGATCACAGTGCTTCGGCTACGAATCGTCCCTGGAGCTTTGATACCATGATAAAATGAGATGTTTGAATTGATAAATAAAAACTCACTGTCAGCTCTATGAAAGAGAGTCTAAACCAGGAGAGTATGGATTTGCTGAACTCTCTACATTCTCAATACACTTCAAGCATTATATAGCATACAAGGTTTTAGGGAAGTTAGAACCATATCCTAAGAAATAGAAACTAATCCCTATACTAAGGTTTGGGGAACCAACTCACACATTAATATACGTCTCCCATTATCTTCAACAAAACAAAAAGTTTTGCGCAGTTTGATGTATTAGCTGAACAACCGGCAACAAAGGCAAGGAATGGTCGTATTAGATTTGAAGGGGAAGGCACATTGTAAAAATTTAATGGAAAGAGTGATAATGTTGTCAAAAATTCGAAAATAGAAGCGACAAAACTATTATAAATAAGATAAGATGGAAGATTCGAATGAGAATGATGAAAGCACTATAAAGAGAAGCACTAGAACCTTAAATGAAAACCAAGATCAATCTTTTCAATCTAATAAGAAACTTTTAATTAATAAAAATGCACAGCCGGATACAAAGCTCACTCAACTCAATGAGACCAATTTCTCAATTACATCCACACTTATAGGAAACTCACTCACCTAATCTTCTTGAAGAAGAGGAAACAAACCTGAATAGATGGAACTGATTTCTAAATGCACACTCTCGTTCAACAAACCAAAACTAAATCTATTTCTAGATTATTCTCACATCCTCCCTTAATGGAGAAATGGATTTTCTACAATACCTAATTGACTTCTAAAAACTTCAAATTTGATTTTACCAAGGGGCTTAGTAAATATATCAGCCACATTATCCTTGGTGTTACAAAATATCAATTCAATTTCATTCGACTCAATTTTCTCACGTACAAAGTGGTACTGTAACTCAACGTGTTTTGTTCTAGCATGGTAAATTGGATTATGTGCTAATTTGATAGCACTCTGATTATCACAATTGATACATGTTGAACCACTTTGCGCCTCTTCAAGATCTGCAAGAATTCTCCGCAACCAAATAGCTTCACAGGTGGCATTGGTCAAAGCTTTGTACTCTGATTCTATTGATGATAAAGAAATAGTTGGTTGTTTCTTACTACTCCAAGATACGACCCCTGATCCAATATGAAATGCATAGCCAGAGGTAGATCGTCTGTCATCTGGATTTCCTGCCCAATCTGAATCAGAAAAACCTGTCAGTGCAACATCGGATTCATCAGTATACATAATACCTAAATTCACTGTTCCCTTTAAGTATCGGAGAAATTTCTTTGCAGCATTCCAGTGATTTCCTGAAGGCTTAGCCATGAATTGACTAAGGATACTGACTGAGTATGCAATGTCTGGTCTGGTAGTGGTGAGATAGTTCAAACTTCCCACTAACTGACGATATAATGTTCCATCTGCCTCTTTCGATCCATCTTCTTTGTACAACTTTGCATTCTGTTCTAAAGGAGTTGACATAGCTTTGCAATCTGTCATATTGAACTTTTTAAGAATCTCCTTTGTATATTTGCTTTGAGTGATCAAAGTTTTACCAGGCTCTCTCCATACCTCAATTCCTAAACAGTAATGCAATTCACCCAAATCTTTCATTTCAAATTCTTGTGACAACTGAACTTTAATTTCTTCAATTAACTTGTGAGCACTGCCTGTTATAATGAGATCATCCACATACAAAGATATTAAAGCAACATTTCCTTTTTCATCTTTCTTAACATACAAGTTAGGATCATTTTTGCTTTTCACAAATCCATTCTGAAGAAAGAAGGTATCAATCTTTACATACCATGACCTCGGTGCCTGTTTCAAACCATATAATGCCTTTCTTAACCTGCAAACCAGATGCTCCTGTCCCTGTTTGACAAACCCTTCAGGTTGAACCAAATAAACTTCTTCCTTTAAATCACCATTTAGAAAAGCATATTTGACATCCAATTGATGTATATTTCAATTATGTTTTGTGGCTAAGGCAATCAGTAATCTAATTGTATTCAACTTAGCTACTGGTGCAAAAGTGTCTTCATAATCAATTCCCTCCTTTTGAGCATATCCTTTTGCTACTAATATTGCCTTAAATTTATCAATTGTACCATCTGCTTTAAATTTCGATTTGTACAACCATTTGCTTCCAATTGGAACTTTATTTTCAGGAAGTTCCACTAATTCCCATGTTTGATTTTTCATAAGAGAAGCATACTCATCATTCATAGCATTTATCCATTGTTCATGTTGTTTGGCTTGCTCATAATCAATTGGTTCAACAACATTCATTATATTAGTCATTAAGGCATAGTCTCTATACCTTGCAGGAAGCTGAGTCTGTCGGGATGACCTTCTTGGTGCTTCAATGCCTGTGGGTGTTCCATCCATGATGCGTCGGCTTTGAGGGGAATCACCCCCTTGTGATGACTCACTGCTGCTGGATGTGCTCATACTGCTCTCATCCTGATCCTGTACCTGTACCTGTACCTGTTCCTGTTCCTGCTTAATCAAAGTATCAAGTTTGACATGAGCATCATTAGATATATGCCATGCATCATTCTTTGTATTACTTTTATCAGCCTGCTCATGAAACAGCACATCACGACTTGCAAATAGTTTATGGGAATTTGGATCAAACAATTTATAGGCTTTCTGATCCGCACAATACCCAATGAAAACACACTTGATTGACTTGGCATCAAGTTTTCTTCTGTTAGCCTTAGGAATATGAGCAAAAGCAGTACATCCAAAGACTCTGAAATGACTCACATCAAGTTTATAACCATGAAGAACCTCAAAAGGAGTTTGAAAAACTAATTGCTTAGTGGGACATCGATTCTTCAGATAAACAGCAGTGTTAATGGCTTCTGCCTAGAAACCATTAGAGATGTTCTTACCTTGCAGCATACTACGAGCAGATTCCACCAAGGTTCTATTCCATCGCTCAGCAACACCATTTTGCGGAGGGGTATGTGGCACTGTGAACTGTTGTTGAATTCCATTAGATTTACAATAGGTGTTAAATGCTTTTGACTTATATTCACCCCCTTGATCAGATCTGAGTATTTTAATGCACTTTCCTGTTTGTTTTTCAACCATAGTTCGAAACTCTTTAAAATACTCAAATATGTCACTTTTCCTTCTAATGAAATAGACCCAGGTATACCTAGATCTATCATCAATAAAAATAACAAAGTATGAAGCACCACCAAGAGACCTAGTTTGCATAGGTCCACATACATCAATGTGAATTAATTCAAGTATATCATATTGTCGTTTCTCAGTATGAACGGGAAACTCTTCTCTATGCTGCTTACCAAGTGCACAAGCTTCACATGGTAAATGTTCACACTTCATAACAGGAAGACCTTCAACCATTGATTTCCTTTGCAACAACGATAAATCATTGTAATTTAGGTGCCCATACCTGTGATGCCATAATTCTGCTGTCGATGTCTCTTTGGATGTCAATGCAACATGGCGCTTCCCTGTCACATCCAATCTGTATAATCCTCCAACCCTGGTACCTGTAGAAACAACCCTGTAGTGGTCCTGAACATCTTTCACTATACACCCCAATTTACCAAATTCAACTTTTAAATGATTATCAGTGATAGTGGAAACAGATATCAAATTCTTTTTGAAAGCAGGTACATACATCACATTATGAATTTGTCGCATTTTTCCATTAGGTAAGTACACATTTATTATGCCATAGCCTTGAACTTTAAGTGACCTGTCATCTCCTAGGTAAATGTGTGTACCATCAGATTTCTCATAATATTTATCATACCATTCTTTATTACAAGTCATGTGTGCCGATGCACCAGAATCGATGAACCATGCATTCTCATCATCAGTTTCACCAGACAATGCAGCATCAGAAAGAAATAACTTAAGATTTTTAAATCCATCATTCACTGAGGTGTCTCTGTTTATATAATTTCCATTATGCCTTCTATGTCTTTGATTTGATTCATTATTCTTTCTCCTATAGCAATCTTTAGCCAGATGTCCAGGTTTTCCACAATAATCACATTCAATGTTCTTCTTAACATAAGAATCAGGAGGTGCCATACCTTTCTGTTTTGCTTGAAACCGGCCTCTGTTCCTGTCCCATGGTCTCCCTCGGAATGGTCTTTTGCCTCTTGCAGTCAAAGCCAAATCAGAACCATTTGACTCCAGTTCAAAATTTTTCATGCGCTCTTCTTCTTGAAGAAGAATTCTAGCCAATTCTTCAAATGTAGGAGGTGTCGGTCTAGCTGAGAGAGCTGAAATAAAGACTTTATAGTCTGGGACTAACCCCTTTAAAGCAACAGTTACCAAGTCTGTACTAGACACCTTTTCACCAATATCACCAAGCTTATCACTCAAGTATTTAATTCGGGAAACAAAGTTGCTAATGCTTTCATTGGCTTCCATTTTGATAGATAGCAGCTTTGTTTTTAAAAATAAAATACGGTTTGCATTAGTAGTTTCATACAAACCTTTGAGAGTGTCCCATGTCGCCTTTGAAGTTTCACATTCCCGAATGTGAGGAATAATATTGTCCTTCACTGACATGCGTAGCAGCACCCTTGCTTTCATTTCACGCTTCTCCCAATCTTGAGTGGCAGCAGGAGGTTGAGGCTTGGGCTCGTCACCTTTGACAATCGTCCAGAGATTGTATGCCTCCAGTATTGTTATGAGCTTAAATTTCCAGTTTACATAATTTTCTCCATCAAGTTTTGAAGACTCATTTAAATAGGAGTCAGCAAGTGGATTAGCCATTGTTGTGAGCAGAAATGACGAAATTCAAAGATCTAAATATTCAAAGATCTAAATTGCAATTTCTATTGAATGCAATGATGCACACTTGATTCCTCAACGTGTCAATGACTTACTAAAAAAAAATTGCGCTCCTTTGTTTGGTTTGGTTTTTTTAATAAAAAAAAAACAAATCAAACAAAACTTGCTCCCCTTTTAAAAAAAAAACACTTTCACTTTCTTGGCTTTATGACAAAAACCGATTTTTAAATCTGTTCTAAGCACACAAAAAAACACGCACTGCTGTCTTCGGTTTCAACCTGTGGCTTCTATGAACAAACCGCTGCCACACTTCAGCTTAACCAATGAGATTTTCAAGCAACCCAAGCAATTTCCATCCGGCATAAGCAATTTCAAAGAGCACACGCTGGGATCGATCTCTGTGCTGATTTTGTGGATCAATTTTCTAGACAGCCGCATCAAAAAGATTTAAATACCAAAAATGCATTTCAAAAACGCACAACACACAGCCTACCTTTTTGTTGTTTTGAATGTAATCAAACAACAAATGCTGCCACATGAAACCGTTACCAAAAAAAAACACAGCCCTTTTTCACTGTTCGGCTTCAAACTAAAAAAAAATGTGATCAGCAAACTCCACGCAGGAGATGGACATACCAACGCAATGTAATAAGGAAAGCGCTGCCAAACAATTGAACAGAACCAAACCGTGAGGCGAGATACCAAACCGACTGCACCAATCTTTGACTGCACGCACGCTGATGCTGTCAACGCCTGCGTTTCTTTGCTAACGGCTCCAACCAAGACTACGGCTCCACGATCAGCCTCACGCCGGCCACGAACAGTAAGACTACGGCTCCACGAACAACAAGCTTCTGAATGGCACAGCACGTTGTCTCAGCAGCGAGAAAAGGAAAAAAAAACAACTGGGTTTCGAAAGCGGAGCTTCTACTCCAATACCCAAACGCATGGCTCCGATACCAAAATACAACAAATGCACAGGCAGAAACGTGAGACAAAGCTCACACAACTCAATGAATTCAATTACTCAATTACATCATCCTTATATAGGAAACTCACTCACCTAATCTTCCTGAAGAAGAGGAAACAAACCTGAATAGATGGAACTGATTTCTAAATGCACACTCCCGTTCAACAAACCAAAACTAAATCTATTTCTAGATTATTCTCATTCATTTACTATGGAGCTAATAAATCCTTTGGAAAAAACTGAAAATGATCAGTCACAAGCGCCACATAGAGTAGAAAAGAACGAAACTCTTGAAGAAGAGATTCAAAGGCTAGGTGATAGAATCGTGGAAGCAAAATGGCGTACTGTTCCGAGGAGCAACTGTTCATGATGACGAGATATTAGGTTGACTTCCAGTAAGTTTTACATTTTACTTAATTTTTTTGTTAACATCTGGTAATTTTTTTGTTAACTGCAGTCTTATTTAGTTATGCTTTGTTAAAACCTTGGAATTGAAAGTCTACATAAGACCTGCGCTGTGCTTTATTTTGTCATTTCCAGAGCTTAATTTGAACCGGAAAAGGAAAATGTTTAGGTGAAACTAAATGGCCTTTCTGATCTTTAGTGATATAATAAGGGTGGACCTAAGTGTTTTAAATGTGGATGTAATATGAATGTATACCACAGTGAAATCTCAACAAAATTGCTTTATGATATGTTTATATTCATTATTTTGGTGTGAGAGCGATTATAAATATACTTTACAGAAAAAATTAGATGAAACCCCTAAAAGTAAATATTAAAAAGTTATGTGAAGGGTCATTTAAAAATAAAAAGTTATGAGATTGATGTTTTTAATGGAGTGGGATTGATGTTTTTAATGGAGAAGTTTATGGAATTGATTTGATAGTCATAAGTGGTGGTCAGAATCTAGCCAAACAAATTTCAAAAATGTTTGCAATAAGAGTATTTGAATAATTTGTTATTTGTTTTTTTTTTTTAATAATGGAATAGATTTAGTTTCATTAAAAGCTTCTAAAATACCTAAATAAAATAAAAAATTCTCACCCAAACAATTTACCATAAATAAATAAATAAATAAATACTACCGTAACTCTTTAAAGTAATGGCTTTTAATGGGAATGCCCCAAGTAATTTAAGGGGTTTTCATATACATGAAAATACGGAAGTCATTCAAGGGGAGTTTTCATATTAATGGCAATAAATAAGCCATTTACAAGATTTTTATATTAATATTATAATAAAAAAAATTAAAATTAAAATTATTTTATTATAAAAATTAAGATTTTGAAATTAAAAATTATTTAATTTAAAATGGATAATGAATTCTTATTATAATGGTTGAAATAATGATAAATGTGAGAGGATTAGTTTTATTTAATTTAAGAGCTTTAAATTGTTTAAATTTATTTATATTTATATAAATTTTCAAAACTATAAAAATAATAAGAGAAAGAGAAAAAATGTTTATAATAAAGAGTGAGAAGCCATATTTTATTAAGTGTTTTTTTAAATGTGAATATGGCAATAGGATAAACAATTGGTTTTGAATATATTTATTCATTTATATATAATAATGCTCATAGAAAATATATATGGAAGAAATTTATTGGTTTTCGAAGTGTTACTATGTGTGATTTAGAATGTTCTTATGTCTCACATTGATAAACAAAGTATGATTTTTCTTGAATTTTGACTACGTTGTCATGGAACTTAAATTATAAATAAATACTACCATAATTGTGAAGGTTAAGTCATGTTGTTTAACATTTGCAATATTTATTGTGAGCCAAAGTTTATTTGAAGATGAAATTTAAAAGAGAGTATAATCATATTTAGATTATCAAATTGCACTGGTTTTATTTCAAAGATCCTTTTATGTTTTTTCTTTTTATTTCTTGTAATACTTCTCAATTGGTCTTATATCAAATATGTTTCTATGTTTTTTCTTTTATTTCTTGTAATGTTTTTCAATTGGTAGTTGTTATTTTACATTGATGATTGTGTTTTTAGTATCAATGGGTTAAACATTTTAAAGTGTTGATATCATTTAAATTTTGTGTGTGTTTAATGAAGGATATTTATGATAAAACAAATTCAAAATCATAATATGTTCATGATGAGAATTATGTTGAATAAAATTATATTAATTTTTGTTGAAAAGTGACCACAATGTAATGTAAATAATGTAATTGGGGATAAATCTATTTTTATCATTCAGCTAGTTTTGTAATGAAAAGGAGTGATGTAATGGAGTAGTGCGATTTTTTGAAGACTTTTAAGGTAGTTTTTTCCGGTCTAATTTCTCTAAATTCCAGCAAGAATTTATTGAAAATAGAAGTTTAATGAGTAACTTTGCATAATCAAAGTGCCCTAGGAGTTTTTTAGGGTGCTAAATCCATATATACAATAAAAAAACCAATTTAAATAACAAAAATCAAGATTTTACCTCAGTTTTTCCACCGTATTCCAGCGCCTGAAACTCCAAAGAGTCGCACTAAAAACAACTCCCATATTAATTGGTGATTTTCAGAAAGACTTGTATCATAGAGAATCATCTTTGATCAATAATATTTCCAATTCCTTGACACATTGTCAAGGTTTTACCATGTAAATTTTGTGTTCCTATGTGTGATTCAGAATTGCTTGTTTATGTGAATGAATAATAACTCTGTAGATCTAACAAGTGGTATCAAAGCATGCCGCCAGAGTATACATTTCTTGTTTGTGTGAATGAATAATAACTCTGTAAATCTAACAAGTGGTATCAAAGCATGCCGCCAGAGAGATCGGGTATCGCTTGTTTGAAGGGTTTGTTGAAGCAAAATAACAGTTGAAAGAAAGAGAGTGATTCGAGCCTGTCACTGCTTTCGGAAAGAAAGTGAATCACACAACCTCCTGAGAAAAGACAACCATTGATTCAAAGAAAAACAAAGTAAATGCAGAGCCATCATTTTGGAGCTGGATAGAAAAGTCATTTTTGCAGAGCCGCAAAGAAAAGTCGAGCCCGGAACTCAGAGGAATCAACCGAAGTCCACCCTGCTGCTGGCGAGAAAAAATTCAAAGGTTGATAATTGTTTTTTGGTTGAAGTCATGGAAGAACCCCCCGCTGAGCAAGTTGAGGATCCAACCAAAGTCCGAAACTACTTATTGACCTTGCCATTGAGCAGAACAGTTGAATATTAGCTGTCGAGCTCGACGAGTTTGATTTCAAGGGAATTTTCTTGTTGCTGAGCTCGACGAGTTTGATTGCAAGGGAATTTTCCTATCGTCAAGCAGAACCGTTGAAGAGCAGTCATCGAGCCCGATGAAGGCCATGTCGGTGTCGTGAAGTGCTGCCGCCAGTGACTACGATTGATATTGCATGTGTGCAGTTCATAGTTTTTTTTTTTTGAGCAGCCGGAGAGGATCCCACAAAGAAGAGCCCATTTTGTTGTAGTTGTTGGTCGAGGTCGTTGTCTCCGTTTCAAGGCAAGGAACTCCATACTTTTCAACCTAATCGGCCAAGAAATAAGTCGCCTACAAATTAAGCCATTTCTTTTACATGAAGGAGAAAGTCCCTTGTCTAAGAGAGAAATGGCAGCAAAGTTACCAAGTAACTTATTCTCATAACAGAAATTTTGTTTTCTAAGTGAAAGTGGAAGTGAAAATTATGGAAATTTTTAAAATTTTTGTGGGGAATTCTCAGAAAACAGAATTAGGGTTTAGAAATAGAAGTAGGGTTTCTTTAATTAAAAGAAAAACAATAATTTTTTCTTAGTTGTGGAAAGGAACAAGAATTGTGAAAAAACCTAGTTGAATGAAGGGAAACTCAAAGAAAGAAAACCAGATTTTTTTTTTTAAATCTTAGTTGAAAGAAGGAAACCCTAATAGGAGGATTTGTAGGAAGAAATGGAAAAAATGACGAATGCTAAATTTGAGTTGGAGAAGTTCACTGACAAGAACAATTTTGCCTTATGGAAACTGAAAGTAAGTGATTTTGTAGTGCAATAAGGGTTGCACAAAGCTTTAGATGGGGTGAAGAAGAAACATGTGTAGGAATTTACAGGGTAAGTTCCTTATATCAAACATCAAAGGTCACTGCTCACAGATAGATCACAAATCAGTACACCAGTATTTGACGTGGTTAAAACCCTTAAAGAGGGAAACAGCCGACGACTTAAGCCAATGTGATCACTTCAAGCAATTTATTAATAAATATTTTTTTTTACATAATCTTCTCTCATAAACGGTTACTAGACAAATGACCGTCCATGCTCTTTAAATAGAGATCATGGACCAATCGGGTGTTAATCCACGAATCAAGTGTCGGTAATACCGAGGAGAGCGTGAATCGTCAGATCACTACATATCATGACCGTCGGATTATAAGTTACAAATGTACATAGTAAAGAAATGCACTTTACCTAACTGTACACTAGACCAAGTTATACTTAACTATTTCCTATATGTAAGAATATCCTAACATCCCCCCTTAAGAACAACTTGGGATGGGATTGAAGGATTTACAAAGGTGTCACAATAGAAGGCTATTTCCTATATGTCGAAATATCCTAACATTCCCCCTTAAGATCAACTTGGGATAGGATTGAAGGATTTACAAAGGTGACACAATAGAAGGTGGGAGGAATTAGAGCCTATCTCCCCTTAATGATAAATTTTCTGAACTCCAAACATATATAGAAGTTTGGTAAACTTCGCTTCGGTGAGAGCCTTTGTAAAGATATCGGCAACATGTTCATTGGTTGAACAATACTGCACTTCAAGAACACGATCATGAATGAGTTTTTTGATGAAGTGTATGTGAAGCTTTACGTGTTTCATACGTCGATGTTGAACTAGATCTTTGCATAGCTAAATGGCACTTTGATTAACACACTAAAGTGTAGTTGGATGTTGTTGATGAAGACCGAATTCAGTCAGGATATAACGAAGCCACAAGGCTTCCTTACTAGCTTTAACTACACCACGATACTCTGCTTCTGCTAAAGAAAGAGAGATGGCACTTTGTTTCTTACAAGACCATGTAATAGGTCCTGAACCAAGAGTGAATACATAACTTGGAGTAGAATTTCGATCATCAAAGTCACCAGCCCAATTAGAATCAGTGAAACCAATAAAAAATGGAGATGCGCCTGCATTGTAATGAATCTTGAATTAAACTATACGTTGAATATATCAAGGATTATTTTAGCTGCTTTCCAGTGACTTTCATGAGGTTGGTGCATAAACCAAGCAAAAAGACCAATGGCAAAGAAAAGGTCAGGACGGGTATGGGTTAGATACAGAAGTTTACCAACAAGTTGACGATATAAGGTAGCATCAACTTCAGGGGAATTACAAGTGATTGAAAGCTTGACTCCAGACTGAAAGGGAGAAGGGGTTGGCTTACAGTCTTCCATGTGAAAGTAGTGTAGAAGATCAGAGACATACTTGGAATGAGAAAGGGTAATACCTTCTTTGGATTGCAAGACTTGAAGACTAAGGAAATAATGAAAGTTTCCTAAGTCTATCATTTGAAACTTATTTTTGAGGTTATACTTCACATGGTTTATAAGGTTAGGATCATTACTAGTAAGGATAAAATCATCAACATAAAGAAAAAGGATGATTAAGGACTTACCCACTTTCTTGGTGTAGACAGTGTTGTCAAAAATGACATCTACAGAAGCCATTATCTAAGACAAAGCTATCCATTTTGGCATACCAGGCCCGAAGGGCTTGTTTGAGACCATAAAGAGACTTCCTAAGGAGACAAACAAGGCTAGAGTCATCTTGGATAAATCCAGGGGGTTGTTCCATGTAGATTTCTTTATGAAAATCCCCATGTAAGAAGGCGTATTTAACATCCATTTGATGGACTTCCCATTTAAAGGAGACAACAAGGGAAAGAACAAGGCAGATAGAATTCATTTTGGCAACAGGGGAGAAGGTTTTAGTATAGTCAATGCCTTCAACTTGTGAAAATCCTTTAGCAACAAGACGAGCTTTATGTTTATTCACTTTTCCATCTGGTCCAAACTTTGTTCTATAAACCCATTTGCATCTGACAAGTTTTCTTCCCTTTGGAAGAGGAAAAATATCCCAAGTATCATTTGCCAATAAGGAAAGATATTCTTCATTCATAGCTTCATCCCAATTTGGATGACCTGAAGCTTCTTCAAAGGTGTCTGGATTCAGATTTTCTAGAACTTGAGCCAATAAGGAAGAGGCTCTTTCAAACTGAGAATGTGTACAACGTGGATCTGTAGGGGCATCCAGAGTAGAGCGGACCGACCTTGGAAGATGTGGAGCTGAAGGAATATCTTGAGGAGGTGGAGGAGGATTTTCATCCTCGCTGTCATCATCCAAACTAGAAGGAATGGTGTCAAAAATAGAAGAGATAGAGAGAGGTGGCACATATGCCGAATCAGGCTCGTAGGCCAGAGGTGGCACACTCGCCAAACTAGGCTCGCAGGCCGATATATTTTCATCAAATTTTACATTGCTTCTAATGATTATATTTTTGGATTTTGGTTGAAGAAGTCTATATCCCTTAACATATTCAAAATATCCAACAAAAATGCATTTTTCACTCTTAGGTTCTAAGGCTTTATGTTTCGCATATGGGCCTAAGCATCACTTCCAAAAACACGAAAGTGACTTACATATGGTTTGATTGAGCTCCATGCTTATTCTGGAGTTATATTCCTTAAAACCTTAGTAGGAGTGCGATTTACTATGTAATTTTCACAGTTAATTACTTCTGCCCAAAATTGGAGACAGATTGAAGCATACAATTAGCCATTTCTTTCAAGGTGTGATTCTTCCTTTCAGCTACACCATTTTGTTGCGGAGTATATGGAACAATATGTTGCAATTGAATGCCATGCTCAATGCAAACGTTGATAATTTTTTTGTTAACATATTCTCCTCCATTGTCTGATCTTAAATTAAGAATTTGATGTCCAGATTGTTTCTCAACAAAGGCCTTAAGGGCTAAGGACATGTTAAAAACTTCACTTTGAGTTTTAAGAAGTATACCCAAGTGTGTATGGAAAAATCATCAATGAAAGTTAAGAAGTACTTACAACCAGAGAAAGAAACAACAGGAAGTGGACCACATAAATCATTTTGCAAAATCTGCAAAGGTGTTGAAGCATGCCAAGAGGCACGTTTATCAAAACTATCATGATGATGTTTTACAAGTACACATCCGGAAAAAACACCATCTCGGAAAGATACCATAGGAAGACGTGTCACCATATATTCTTTACATAGAGTTTGAAGAGAGCGATATTTTAAGTGACCAAATCGCTCATGCCAAAGTTTGCTCACTTCATCATTGTGAGCAACAAAAATGGAGGGAAGACATGATGACCCAAAGTTGTCAAACTTATACAACCTTTTGGAATCATCAACAATGCCAGTAGCTAAAATATGTCTAGGATCTTTGGGGTCCTTAATTACAACATCATGAAGTGAGAATTCTACTATTTTCTCTTCACCTGAATGAGTTATCTGATAAACAGGTAGAAGATTGCAGGACAAGGTAGGAACACATAATACATCACTAAATTGACCATTATCTAGATGAATGGTTCCAGACCCTACAACACTAAGAGATCTATCATCACCAACATAAATATTTTTTGTGTTACAATCATTTAAATAAGAAAACATGGCTTTATTTTTGGCCATGTGGTAAGAGGCTCCAGAATCAATGAGCCACTCTTGAGAATGAGAAGAAGAAGAAACATTCAAAGCATAACCAGATCTTGATGCTTGACAACCACAAGCAGAAAATGAAATTCCTAAAGATGTAGTTGAAGAGTTCTCCAAATTGATGTTGTGCTTCTTCATTGCTGCTTCCAAGGCTTCCATCTTCTTAAAACATTTTAACTCTACTGGTCATCATGATTAAAAAATTTTCAATGTATATCTGTCTTCTTCCCTTTTTTTTTATTTTCCTTATCATTTTGTTGAATTGATCTTTCAGTTTGCGGCTGAATTTGCTGAAGACCCTTGTTTGGTTAGGACCATTCTTTTTAGAATGTTATTTCTTAGGATTCTTTTGATATGGTTGCTGCTGGGCTACTAAGGCTTTCTTAAAAGAGTTTCCAGTATTAATAAGACCAAGGTGTAAGAGTTTTTCTTGTTCTCTTATCAAAGAATCGCAAAAGGCATCAAGAGAGAGGGACTTGTAGGCTACTCCTTGAGAAATGAGGCCTTCTCTAGTGGAATGGAAGGTGGAAACAAATACAGATTATGCAGGGCCAAGTTTAGCAATAATGGAATAGATAAGGCTACCATCTTCCTTTTTGACCTTACATCCTTCAAAAAGAAGTCTAAGGGTCTTGAATTTGGACAAAAAATCTTCAAGCTGGTGGGCTCTGATTTCATTTTTAATGCCAAAAACAGTACTTAACTTTTTCATAGTTGCATCATGGGTGTCAATTTCTTGAATATGAAATCTAAGATCTTGAGCAATTGACACTCCTATCAACCCTCATGCTTGATCTTGTTTATTTTCCCATTTAGCGGCTTTATCTCCATCGGTAGGTTTAGTTTCTTATCCCGTGGCTATTCTATAAAGCCATTTATTTCTAAGTAAGTCTATCATGTGGGGTAGCCATTGGAAATAATTGGTGTCGTTAAGAATAACCAAGCTTAAAAGGCTAAAACTAACTACTCCAATGTAAAGATCGCAAAAAATTAGGCTGGTTAAAAAAAAACAGCGCGGAAAATGGATTCCAGATGAATAAGTTATGTCTTTTTGGAAAAAAATGTGTTGTTGATGTCGAATAGTTACTTGAAAAGTTGAGAGTTGATAATGAAATTCTACATTTTTTTTTAAATCCCCCCCATTTTCCAAACTTAATACAATAAGCTCACTTTTAAAAAAACTACTTTATGTGACCCACTTTTATAAATAAGTGAGATTCATTGTTAAAATGTGTTTTTTAAATAAAAGACACATTTTTTAAAACCGACAACTTGCCAGAAAACGTTTTAAGAAAAAGTAACTTAACAAAAATATTTTTAGAAAAAGAAGGTTGACAAAAGAACTTGAACCCAAGACCTCTATTCTCATAAAGTAACTTTACACCAAGTGAGCTAGTAAAATGATTCTATAATTGTTTGAAACGAGGAAGAGGTATTGTTTTTGTTTTTTATTCTTCGATGTGAGTGCTTTTCCCTGCAAAAAAACACAAGAATCCATGCAAAAAAAAAAAAACACAAGCCTTACGACATAAATTTATATTTCCAGTTACCCTTACCGAAAACTATCTATTTTTTCGCTATTCCCGATTTCCCGAGATTGCACAAAGCCGCGGGGAAAGAGCATACATAGCAGAAAAATCTCGTCTTCATGTTTCTGATTTGCCGAGATTGCACACAGCGCAGAGCAAAGAGCATACACAAAGAATATGGTTTAGATCTGACAGTTTAAAAATAGATCCAACAATAAAAAATATAACCCAAAATAAACAGAGGGATTAATAAATAAAACCGCAAAAAAAATGCTTTATACCTCCATATATAAAATGACATAACTTGGGCAACTAGAAACCTTTTCGCATGAAACGAAAAGGGTTCCTCACTATAATAGACGCTTCAAACACAACAGAGCAGTTATTTCGCCCCAAAAATGGTAAAGAATAGTAGATCTGGAAAATGGCAGTCGCATGCAGTCAAACCAGCTTCGGATTTGGATAAAAAATGGATGCGGCTCTTAAAATAGCTCTGATACCATGTAGGAATTTACAGGGTAAGTTCCTTATATCAAACACCAAATTTCACCGCTCACAAATAGATCATAGATTAGTACACTTGTCACAACGTCATTGGAAAAAACTAAAGAATATTCCCGTAATATACCTTGTATGCTGACTGAGTTTCCATGTCATCATTTTGTCCTATTCTGCAAATTTGTTAGTTGTGTAGGAAAATGAACAACATTCTCTATCATCTTCATCCGGACTTTGTTTTCGAAGAAACGAATTGTGCCAGATTCCTAGCGACGAGCTCTTCACTTTCGTTCAGTTTCCAATCACTTCTGAGCACTTTCATTTTTTTATTTTTTTCACTGAGCACCTGATCATTCCCATTTTAAGCTTTCTTTAGTTTTGAGTCCTAGAACTGAAGAAGAAAATAAGTATATGTCTCATGTACCATATGAAAATGTGGTTGGCCACTTAATGTATGCGATGGTACCTACAAGACATGCAATTTCACATGCAGTTGGAGTTATCAACGGGTTCATGAAAAATCCAGGGGAAGAACATTGGAGAACAGTGAAATGGGTGTTTCGGTATTTAAGAGACACAAGTGACCATTGCATCATCTTGAATGGTAGTGAAGAATCAGTCTATGGATATGTGGATGTTGATTATGCAAGTGATTTGGAGAAAAGGAGATCTACTACAAGTTATATAGTTACTCTTGCATACAAAGTAATCCACTGGATGTCAAAGTTTCAAGAAACAGTTGCTTTTTCCACTGTTGAAGCAAAGTATATAGTTGCTCCAGATGCTTGTAAAGAGACAATCTGGTTAAAAGGTCTACTTGATGAGATTGGAAGGATACAAGAGAAATTGTATGTGTTCTGTGACAGTTAGAGTGCTATTCATTTCGCTACAAATCCAACTTATCATAACAAGACCAAGCACATTGATGTACAATATCATTTTATGAGACATGTGATCGATGGCGGTAAAGTAGCTCTCAAGAAGGTCCATACAAAAGAGAATCGTGCAGACATATTCACGAAGATAGTTACAGTAGAGAAGTTTCGATGATGTTTGGCTTCTCTTGGCTTGTAGAAGAGATGATGAATGGGCATGGACCCATGGATTAGGAAAATTGTTTTCAAGGTGGAGATTCTTGAAAAGTTACAACAATGTAATGTAAATGATGTAATTATGGGTAAATCTATTTTTACCATTAAGTCAATTTTGTAATGAAAAGGAGTTATGTAACAGAGTAGCCCATATTAATTGGTGATTTCCCGAGAGGCTTGTATCATAGAGAATCATCATTGATAATTAAAGTTTCCAATCCCTTGCCCCGTGGAAATTTCTTTAATACATTGTCAAAATTTTATCATGTAACTTTTGCATTCCTATGAGTAATTCAATTTCTCAATTTATGTATTTATTGCTTGTATGAATGAATAATAACTCTGTAAATCTAATTAGCAATAACTAAAGAATGAATATTGTGAATAGTAGAGATTTGAAAACATTTTTGTGTGCTCCCTTAGTTATTTCGCACATGATCACATCCATCCATGAAGACGTATAATAGTTATCATCAGAAATCTAATATAACAGAATTGGTTTCTATGCAACAAGTCCCTGCCAACCAGGGATTGTCGCTAGTTGATCCAAGTGTTAATAAACTAGATGTCAATGTTACATGCCAAGTTTCAGACACCTCGTTTCAATGAATTCCCGCTATACATCACTGAATAGATGTTAATATTTGGATCCAGGAGTCATATTATGTAACTCACTCAAAAACTAGATTTGAATAGATTTTGATATTTTGATATTTGGAGGAGTCATATAACTCATAAACTAAAAATAATAGAGCATTTTTTGTAAAATTTGATAGTCCAGAAATCATATTATGTAACTCAAAAATTTTTAAAACCATAGCATTTTTTTTTTTTAAAGATTGCACGGGTTTCAACCCTTTGCTAGACCATGTAGCGTCATCAGGTAGAAACGATTTGAAAACGCAACAACAAAATAAAAAAATTATAAAGAAAATTAGAGATTAATGAAAATCAACAACAAAGTAAAAAAAGTTAAAATGACATCACTGCAAACGAAAAATATAAAGATGAGAAATGTTAAGATGGTTTAAGATCTCATTAAGAACTCCAATGTCATCTCATATTTATTGTGAAAGGAACAAATAAGTGCATAGTGCATTCACAATCTGAATTGTAACTAACATGACACTCAAGGATTGTTGTCACGCATGTAATTTTTTTTAATAAAAACCAATAATAATGTACTCCATATGTTATCGACTCCATAAATTTAGCTCAATTATTTATTCACAGTCTATTCAGTCTCATGTAAACAGAGCTCTCTTAATAGGTGAAACTAACAATGAAAAAAAGTTTATGTTTGCATTGGTCTCTATCTATATAGAATGGTTGATCTGCAAGTGACGAACTGCTCTCCCCTATTCGAATCTCAATCGACACTGGAGTGACACGTTGTACCATAACATAAGTACATGACAAGAAAAGTAACATAGGCAAAGTGGTTAACATTCCGACCTACAGATGGCAGTCCTTCGTGTATAAAAAGCTTGCATGTAGTCCACCCACATGGCCCAGCATGAGCCCACCTGCTTTTTTTTGGGCAATCCCACACGGCCCAACATTAGATAGAGACCGGTTCTGGTGAAACACATATATCGCATTGAAGGAGTGGAAACCAATTTTCAATTCTAATATGAATTAAGTTACCAGCGTTGTATTGCGTCAATTTTGAGAAAGTAGCAGTAATCTTGAGTTGTAGATATGGATACAAGATGCTCATATATGAATGAATTATGAATGATAACAAGATATCGATGTTAGCTACAGGAAAGTTTGTGGAAGCTATGGAATTGAACCACTTCGTGAGAGCAGAGGCAGAGGCAGACCGTGAGAGCAGAGGAAGACAGTGAATTGAATCACTCCACGAGAGCAGAGGCAGACCGTGAGAGCAGAGGCTTGGACATTTTAGGTAAAAAACACCAGTACTTCGACCTTTGATATTTTCTGAAAAAAAATGTCAGTTGAGGAAGCACGTAACCAAGGTTATGCCTTTCTTTGACAAAATTTAAAATTTCATCTGCAACTCATAAAATATATAATCTCCAAATTGGCCTTGCTTCGACGTGAAAGGATTATGCCCTTTGCATTTTCTTCATCCTGCATTAAAACCCAGCTAGAACCCCACGTTAAACTTTTCGTCTCAACTATCACTAATGGTGTAAAAAATAATTTACCACTATGATTATTTAGTCCCTGCCCCTTTTTTGTGATATTAAATACTTACCCTCTATATTATTTGTGAAGATAGCGGAGGGGATTGAATCTGGTGCAATTTTGGAGGATATCATTACGGGGACTCGTGTGGGACCAAATCTACAAATCTGCTACGGGTTCTTCAACAACCACACTTGCTAAAGAGCCCAACCTCAGAACGGAGAGCAACTTTCTGACCAGTTGTAGCAGACGAAGGACCCTGAAGCAGCTTTCTGAGCAGCTTTATGACCGGTTGTAGCAGTGAAAATTTGTAGTAGACGAAGGACGCCGAGAGCAGCTTTCTGACAAGTTGTAGTAGTGAAAGATCAAGCAGGATACATAGACAGTAGCATACATAGACGGTAGCATATCCACCAGCATATCCAGTATTCGCCTGCCGAGAGCAGCTTTCTATTATTCGTCTGCCGACAGCATATTTCTGACCAGTTGTAGCAGTGAAAGGGCAGCATACAAAGACGGTAGCATATCCACCAGCATATTAAGTAGCAAAACATGATATCCAGAAACAGGAAATAGAAGACAACAACAGAAGAGGATATCAGGAAGCAGAAGACGACATCTCATGCAGGTTTCTGGTTTTAGTGACCTCATAGCAGACGGCAACCCATGCACAATGCCAGACGGCAACCCATGCACAATGCCATTTGACAACCCATGCACAACATGTTTTCGCTATGCTTTGGTTTTCGCTATGCTTCAGTTTCGTACTTATGAAATGAGCCCTTAATTATAAACAGATTATAAACATAAAATGTTGACGAACTAATGTCAGCATTACTTCTTTGAAACTTAAACTCTGGAGATCATTCGCCATTTAACCTAAGTGTTATAACAATTTACCTCGAGATAAGGCCAAATAAGACCTCAATGTTTCTTATTAGTTGAAATAACAACGGAACTAAGGACGCCGAGAGCAGCTTTCTGACAAGTTGTAGTAGTGAAAGATCAAGCAGGATACATAGACAGTAGCATACATAGACGGTAGCATATCCACCAGCATATCCAGTATTCGCCTGCCGAGAGCAGCTTTCTATTATTCGTCTGCCGACAGCATATTTCTGACCAGTTGTAGCAGTGAAAGGGCAGCATACAAAGACGGTAGCATATCCACCAGCATATTAAGTAGCAAAACATGATATCCAGAAACAGGAAATAGAAGACAACAACAGAAGAGGATATCAGGAAGCAGAAGACGACATCTCATGCAGGTTTCTGGTTTTAGTGACCTCATAGCAGACGGCAACCCATGCACAATGCCAGACGGCAACCCATGCACAATGCCATTTGACAACCCATGCACAACATGTTTTCGCTATGCTTTGGTTTTCGCTATGCTTCAGTTTCGTACTTATGAAATGAGCCCTTAATTATAAACAGATTATAAACATAAAATGTTGACGAACTAATGTCAGCATTACTTCTTTGAAACTTAAACTCTGGAGATCATTCGCCATTTAACCTAAGTGTTATAACAATTTACCTCGAGATAAGGCCAAATAAGACCTCAATGTTTCTTATTAGTTGAAATAACGGCGGGTGGAAGCTCATAGGTTCACGAAACGGTGAACATGATCTAGATTCAAAAGCATTTCAGAAACTTTGCGTAAATTAAGTTTATAAACTTCGGTTTGCGGCCGGGACTATTGAAAAGATACATTTCGATTACAATAGTCCCTGCCATGTCAAGAGCGCAGTGACTAATAAATATAAAATTATTTTATTTGTCAATCACTATGCTTTCTTTAGATCTTTATTTACTTCTTTATAAGTAGTACTTAACCTAGTGATGAACATGGCAAAATACTGAAACAATAATCTTCTTTTGCTCAGTAATTTAGTAGTTAGTCATAAGATACTCATTATTAAAAAAAAAAAAACAATCTAAATATTAAGCTAAATAAATATATATTAATAATATATTATAATGAATATTCCATTGATCATGAGATTCTTGATAGTAGTAAAATATTTATTAAAAATGTTGAAATTATTTCAAATCTTTAATTGAAATTTTAAAAATATAATAATAATAATTAAAAAAATCAAATAAGGTATCACATTTACATTATCAGATTCTTGGTAATGAAGAAACTTTTATTAAAAAGGTTGGGAATATTTTAAATATTTTAAATTGATTTCCTTTTCAAATATATAATAATAATGAAACTAATTTAAATAAACAAATAAATTATTACATTTACATTTTAAATATGTTTTTCGATAATATTTATGTTATTTTATTAAAAAATGTTTTTTTTTAATGTTTATATGTATTAGATTTAATGATAGAAAATGAATAGTTTTTTCACATTACTCAAGGTTTAATTCCTATGACTTTTCCCTAAAGCCATGGGTACCTCAAATTAATGGTGGAACGTATGATTACATGAAGAGAAACCATATTAAATGGTTTTTTGACCCACACACATAAGTGTTATATATATATATATATATATATATATATATATATATATATATATATATATATATATATATATATATATAAATTAAAAAAAAAAACATTTCTGACTTTTAAATCAACTCATTAGTTGTTGAAAGTGATGCCATAAATTGTTCGAATGCTAGGCTTTCATAAACTAAACTTAATACTTCACATGAAAAATACATTGATATGTATATGAATACTTAAATATGTACAAAGTATTTGTAGATGTGATAATTACACAAACTTGTGGTCTATATTGGAATTGGGGTACAATAATTTTGAGTTTTTATTAAATGAATAGAGGATATTTGATCTTAAAAGAATATTCTTAGTTGTATACACCATCTAATGGATGACATGAAAATTTTTTCCATTTCGAATCTAAGAATAACAAATTAAATTTAATTATTATTTCTTTTGCTATCTATTAATCTATCACTTCCATTCTCTTCTGTTGGCATTTCAATTTAACTCCTTATCACACCTTGATCACCTTAATCTACTAGTGATGTTGATAGGAGTGGGAGGTAACCCAAGGTTGAAGGAGGGACCAATCACCATAGTTAGTACTCCATTAAATTTTTCAAGTTAAAATTGAGCAACATTGAGCAATGTTCGACAACCTCAGTCCTTATTATGCCCCTTACGCCATTGTTATAAAGGATTTTAGGGTAAGCTTTCTTCATTCAATGGAATTATCTCAATAATCATTAGAAATATCAAATCCTAT
>JAXQQM020064646.1:0-59157 GCA_034641835.2 Pinus albicaulis | reverse complement strand
CAGAGCCAAACATAGTAGCACTAGAAGCAATCGAAGATGAAGCAATAGTGCCCCCTGCCTCGACAGAAGCAGGCGAATACTGCCGGCACTCCCACGGTGAAGCCGTTCACGGTCATGTAGCCGCGAAGGTAAAGGAATGATACGGAAGATCCGGCGGTCTCTCAAACTCCGGTCCAATGTACTGAACAACAAACGGATAATCAGGAGGAAGAGGAGATGGACATGTAGCAGGAGGCTCAGGTACGTCTTCAATCTGAAAATCTTCTTCCTAAGGAAATGAAACTCGCGAGGTGAGCGGAACGCTCCTCTCGGGACCGACACCAGAATCAGCTACGAAACCTTCAGACCTTGGTGGAGGATCTCTCTCCACAGCGTCAGATGCCACAAGGTGGTAACCACCTACTAAATCGCTCCTACGCCTTCTCGAAGAAGGCTCTGCACTCTCGGGAGAGAACCCCCGGATTCTCCTCGAACGTCGAGGCGCTTGATCAGCCACTTTTATAGATTTTATAAATTAGACCCAAAAAAGTGAAAAGCTAAGCAAGCTAGGAGCAAAGAGCACTCACTAAAAATAAAAATCCCTAAGATACAGTCAAGCAAATAGCCTCCAAGTATTTCCACTCCGAGTGATGAGGACCGGACACCAAAATACAGGAAAGCGAAGTATAAGACCTCCAGAAAGCAGTCTGGGATGATTAGGGCCCAAAACAACTAGCAAAGGTATCAGAAACAGTTACACTGACCTCCTAACGACAACCTTTGCCAGCTCAAGCACCCAAGCTTCGCAAGGGCACCCCCCAGAAGTACTGCTGAAAGTGATGCGACGTCTGTCTCAGGTACCACGGGTATTCCCCCCCACAGTCACATGTGTGGAACCTAGGAGTGGCAACTATGGACACCAATCCGTATCAGAAGCCGGGCGGAACGGTCTTGAGGTCAGATTCAGCTAATCGGAGGGGGGGTATCCCTCTTCTCAACCTTCACTTCCCCTCGCGCTTGACTCTTGGATGAGAGCTTTCCTGGTCCACCTCACGGAGTTGGATTTCGCTCAATTAATCAACTTATATTTTTGTTTGAGCGGCCTTAGAGAGTTAAATCTCCACTCACCTATTCCAAGGCCCTACAACCTAGCTAGTTGGTGATTGACACTTAGAAAAACTTTCTAGTTGATTTTAGATTAAATCGCTTATTTTAAGGGCTATTATATTAAGTCACAGGGATATGGAGATGAAACGTATGGTGTTTTTTACGCAAAAGAAATTAATAAAAACTTAACTACATGCAAATGTAGTTCTTTGTCTTTCGATGAAGAGCAATCTCTATACAGGTTCTACGAGACTAAAATTTGTATTTTTCTTTTCAAAAAGAAAACTCACACTCACAAAAACTAAGAAATTGACTAAATGATTCAATGCACCTAATGCAAATCACTACAAGCATGTAAATCCTAAGATTCAAATCTCTTAAAGCAGAGTGAAATTCCCAAAAAGTCCTTCAATTTTAAGTCATCTTTTGTTGTCCAGAAAGCTAATTCTTGAAAACAAGGACTCTTAAAATGAGGACACCAAAAGCACTTAAAAACAAGAAGAAGAAATCGAACGAGAACTCCTCCTCAAAATCAAGCCAAAAACTAAAGCAAGAAACTTCACAAAAGCTTCAAAAGTTGTAGCAAACGAAAATGAAAATGCAACAACAAAAGCAAATAACAAGTGAAAATGTTTTTTAAGCCTTTTCAATGGAAAAACAAAAAGCAAAGCAAATGTTTTTTGAGCTTTTTTGTTTTATAGGGAAAGAGCTCGAAAAGACTAACCACTACTATCAAAATCCAAACCAAAACGGGACCGAATTTCAAGCACAAACTTCAACAATGCTCCCAAACCTTATAAATCTAACTCATAGCAAGATCAATAAGAGCAAGAGAAGACCAAAAAATCAGCCAATCAGCCTAGACAAATAGTGCAAACTCGTTGCAACCAAAAACTCCAAAGAAGCAAGAAAAGCTCTTCAAAAGTTGCAACAAAACCCTAGCCTATGGAACTCAAGAAAACCAATAAAAAACGAAGCAAAAATTGCAATGCGAAACACAACACAAAGATAGGAGCGAGTCAGTGAGCAGAAGCCCTCTATTCTGATAAAGAAGAACAGCCAAGAATGCTCAGAAAGCGATCTTGGAACTCAATCCAGAAGTGCCAGCACCAGAAACAACACTTTGCCAAAAAGACTAGTTTTCACTCAAACGAAAGAGAGAAAAGACATGAAACCACTTCCTTCACACTTCAGTAAGTACAAAGACTCTGTAGAAATAGGCATCCACATCCAGAAAGAACCAAAAAGTCAAGAATCCCAAAAATTCAAAATCTGCCTAGGTATACGCTACTTCACAGCTATGCAACCAGCGTGCATGCGCGCCTTTTCTAAGGGAAACTCGCATATACGTGGGTTCCTTCAGACAAACTCGCATGTATACGCGACTGTGTGCAAAAGAAGGCGCGTATGCAAAGGTAAATAATGAAAAAAACAAAAAGAACAAGCCTGGAAAAGACACCAAGACTTCAGACTGACTGCAAGAAAATAAACTGGACTGCAAATGAAAGATCAAAATGTTCGCAACCTACCAAACAGCTAAAACAACCCAACAGTAGAATCACAAGAATGTGATCCCCAGTGGAGTCGCTAGTTCTGTTTCAGGGAATTAACACCCTATAGGTTCTTTGGGTTACAACCTCCACAGAGCAGGGGCATGCTACTTAACAGAGACTCACACAACCATGCACGTTCATAAAAACTAAATAGAGTAGAATGAGAAAGTTACCCGTTGGTCCTACGGTTGAAGAAGATCCCGCAGGGTTCAAACCCCCAACAACCGTCCTTCCTTCTTAACCTGAAAGACAAGAAGAAATAAGCACAAAGGACTGGTTGTACAACATATATCTACTCTAAATGTCAGTGAGATTCATATAAAACATTAAATAAATCATAATTAATGCTTGTATAACAAATATTCTCATACATATAAGCATACACTAACACGTTTATTTCGGGAACAGCATGATACTTCTGTATTATAAATAGCATGTACAAAAGTAACGAGTGGAGAGATCACCTGATCCTTCCACGGCCTTCGCAGACCGTCCTCTGGATCCGTCCAGTCCTTGCCTCGCTAAGACTCCTTCCAAACTGGTGCATACGAGATGACATATAAAGGGATGTGCATCTCAAGGAAACAAGGGTTTCCTATAATGAACTGGGAAAGTGCAGGAGGCATGGGGAATCAGACTTGGATAGGGAATACCAACAGAGTATAATATCAATAACTCTCTCTCTCCCTTAGGCCATACACATGAGGGGTTTTTATACTCCCTCCAAGTAGTTTCAACAGTTGGAAACAGTTGGCCACGTGCTGGGGTGGTTGAACTACCCGAGTAACCATCAACCCAGCCCGAAAATAGGGAATTTTTATATATTTTTTCATAATTTTAATGGCATACGCGGAAAAGTGCAGCTGGACTCGCGTATACATGCGGAAAAGTACGGGCATAGTCGCGTATGGGGATTTTTACACTGTTTTTAAGTGAATTTGTCCAAGTCTGTAGGAATGGGTGCCCAAAACGATCAAAGCAATCATGAATCATGTCAAGATGAGAAATGATGCTATAACAACCATATCCTTTTCTTGAGTTAAATACATGTTTCCTTTTAAATTTTATTTAAGAATCTCGATATCCTCATAAGCTGTTTGGTAATCTGATTTATATTTATTAACTTCCCCTTCTTTGGCATGCATTATCTTCATTGTTGTATCAATATCACTCTAAGTTTTCTTAAGATCAATCTCTTCCATATTTAACTCCGTGCTCAGCTGGGAAAATATAGCTAGCTGTTGGATCATCAGTTCCAGGTGCAAGTATGTGATTCAATCTGACCCTGCAAAATAATCACTGACTCCTTTAATTTAGAAATCTCCTCCTCTTTCTACAAAAACTACTGTAAAAGACTTTATTTTTTATTTTCAACCTCTGCCACCTCTTCTTACATTGGATGCTCTCCAGTAGGTAGCTTTAAATTTTTCTTAAATACATTAATTTTTGATTCATCACTTTGTAATAACTTTTGTACAACTGATCTATCATTGGGGTGTAATATCCCTTTTTAGAAATTTCTGTAATATGGTCCCTAGGGACGATGTATAAGGAAGGAAATGCAAAAATAAGCTAAATTGGGACTTGGATCCCTTTTTTTACCCTTCATGCATTACCATTCCAAAATATTAGGTCAAAGAAATAACCCTAGGAGGGTTATTCAGATCCTCCAATACTATGTGACTCAACAAAGCTCAAAAGGGGGAGCTACAACAATACATGAACTATAACAAGTATTTGCATTGAATATCAAGACATGAGGTGCAGGAAGAGTGCATAGATCTTATATTATGTGTAGTAGCAAATATATATATGATAACTTGAGTAAATTCCTCTCAAGCTAAGCTAGATCAGCCCCAAGATAATTGTACATGCAAAGAGAGAGTACATAGCTACACAACCCAGCAACAAGCTATGACTGCGCAGTCTATTGTGAGGAATTACTACAAACTGATACAGATACAATGATATAGCAATAATAAGCTCAAATAAAGTGGGGGAGAAAGATATCAACCCCAGAAAACAATACTACAACAATCCTCCAAGGGATTGGCAAAAATACATTAAATAGAAAAATTCCAGAGTTGCTGGGTAGCAGCAGCAACTCAATAAAAATACAAAAATGGAGAAGGCTGTAGAAGCTACAGATGATGTACAAACTTCGTCCAATGATCTTCAAAGTGAAATGTTGCTCCCTTCACTGAAGATTACACCCTCCAATCCATAGTGTGAACCCCTCCTGCAAGTGTCGACTGAAAATAATGCAATACGGGGAAGAGACCGTGCTGTGAATGAGATGAAACATATGGCCCAATTCCAAAATTTGTAATGAAGCTTTGGGATCTTCCTCACTGATCTCTAGAGAAATAATGAGCTCCTTCTCTACAAAACTAGCTCCAGAAGTGGGTGATAATGAATCCTCACTGCAACCCCCAGCAACTCAACGTTTCTGCCAAGATGGAAAAAGTTGTAGATGAATATGATTACGTTGGCCTCAAGCCTAGATGTGAGGAGAATGAATAATAGGTCCTCCAAAGCTTCCCAATGAAGGAGAGGAAACTTCTAAACAGAAATATCCCTTGTGGTAAGCAGCACAAGCTATCCAAGTGGAACAGCTGGAGAGAGCAAAGAAAAATTGAAATCTTCAACTTAATGAGAAATGGCTCTCCTTCCCCCTTTTATGCCAAGAGGAGGCTTCCTTGCCATGGGCCCCACCCATTAGGGTTTCTCTCAACCAATAATATCCCTCCTATCAAAACTGTGTTGTCTTCTTATGCAAGCTACTCCTCTTTAGGTAGCGCTATTTAATTTGGTCAAACTTGACCTAACCTTCTTGTATTTTCCCCTTTTCACACTAGGAGATGAAAAATAAGCCACTTAAGTGACCCCTTTTCACATTAGGAGTGTTTATTATGCTTCTTCATGGGCTGCCTTACCCATTTTAGTATTTTTATTAAAAGGAAAGAAAAATTGATGTTCCAATTAACTTAATGAAAATTTTGGAACCTTACAGTCCTCCCCTCCCAAGGATTGCTTGTCCTCAAGCGAGTGCAAGGGTAGACTGATTCTTCTTCTCCTCTGTTGCAACGCCCATTTATGATGATCTCCTCCAAGAAATAGGATGCTATCTCGTCAATAAAGCTCCCACATTACTTCTCCTCAACATGTAAACTAGCTACCAAGCCATCATCATGAAAAAGTGAGGTGATCAGGAGAGTGGAAAAGTGTTGTCTATAGGTCCTCCCAAGGCATGGAGTATGAAATGTGTTGGAAGAAATTCTCCCCATGTGTATCCTCCACCCCCAAGCAATCAACTATGAAAAATGAGTCACCTTCCAACTAGGAAACTCCAAGAAATCATCCTACACCTCGAGTCCATGTAGAATAGGTGGGTTGAAAATCTAATCATGGTAAGCTTCATAGCCTACCCCATGTTTTCCTCTTCTCCACTTATGATAAGTGTGGAGTGAAAGCTGAAATTGGGCTGCAATAGTGTTGCCCTCAAGTGGCAAGATGAATATTAGATCTCCAAGGATCGCTCCTTCAGTGCTATAAACCAAGCCCGCCCAAATCATCTCATATGTGATGACTTGGAATTCATCATCATATGCCATCCAAGCAATCGTATGGTTCAACTCATAGGGAAACAAATAGCTTGTCATGGTGACCATATCCTCTTCCATACTCCCCTTAGAGCATGTGCTACAAAAAGTGTGGAGGTCTTCCTCCCCAAAGGACACTTCCTCCCAATGTGTCTCTCCCTCCTTATGATACATATGGGGCTACTTCTGATATATGGTTGAAACATAATGATCCTCAAGTGATACCCAAGCCATCCCATCAATTCCAACACCCATGGGGTGCCTCTCCAAAAAGCTCAAGCTCTCCAAATGGCTCCTCCCATTTGAAAGAAAAAGGTGTAACATGGAAATCAAGGTTGGCCCACTTGTTTTTCTGAAACATGAAATGTGAGAAGAATTAGAAACCACACTCCCTATGGGCATCCTCAACTCTTGTGCCACTCCTCCAATGGTGCTTCCCATGTCCAACATTCTACTAGCAGAATATGGAAGCATAAATCCGTGAGAGCAAGGAGGTGAAACATAGCTCCACACATGGAACCAATGCAGGGCATCATTGGTCTACCTCAATATATAGTGTAACAAGTGTCCATTCAGCCACTTTTTTTCTGCCACATTCATCATGCAAGATGAGACCATGAAAACATAACTTGGTGCCAATGGTGCACACCGAAAATCCTGTGGCTTTCCCCCACAATCCACCAATAATATGGCCATCATAATTTTTGCAATTGACCATAAGTAAAACAAAAAGTAATTATCAAGAATGAAATATCCTCCTTGATATGATATTCTACTCAAAAATATAAGAGAGTGCAAAACATAAAACAAATGGTTACTTCCCTCATCATGTACTGCGGTCTTTGAGCTGAAATGGCTCAAGTGAAAATTCTCCCTGACTTCAACAGAGTATGAAAGTGGTTATGCCAACCATCTCATCACCTCTTAGCCTATGCATATATCCATATTCTCATATACAGCCATTAGGATTCCCTCCCAAGTGGACTCCTCCATCAATAAAGATTATGCATAAGAGTGTATGAAAGGAGAATCCATAAATGCTACATGTAAGTATCTCCCCTTGTGCTTGTGAACCCAAGCCAAGAATATCAAAATATAGCAAGGGATGCTTCCATCCATTACTCCCTCATCCACATATCCTACATGCCTCCAAGGTACATCACTTGTGAAGTGCTTTTGGGGACACTTCAACAAGTAATCCCAACTCTGAAGTGACAGCACTACTGGCCTGTGGAGTAGGGCCAGTGTCATCTCAATGCTCAAATCTTTGACATGGATTTGGTCAAAGACTCTACTCATCATGTTGTTGCACTGATAGAGTCCCTCCCATGAAGAAGGTAATTTTTGGGCACCTAAGGCCAAGGAACAACCTCTTTTCACTATGCTAGTGCCTCATTCTGCTCCTGCAACATCTGAATATAATCTAAGCAACAGGAATGTTTTTTGCTCCTCCATACCCCCACCATAAAAAATATGTGAAGGTGGAATAATGAGTGGTAAGAATAATTCCATCTCATCATAATTCACCCATGCTCCTTTCTACCCCATGGTGTAACTATCCTGCCATTCCACCTCCCTCTCCATACCCCATGAAAAAGGATAGGTCCTATGCTGGCCAAACTCTCTCAAGAGTAGCCAACGCAACATTGCCTCTTGCTGCCCTGTGTCATAAATTTGCAAGAGGTTCACCATCCTCTTGCCTCCCATCCACATCCACTCAACTTCTTTTGGATGACTTCCTTCATCCTGCATCTTGGTATCCTCCGAACAAGGGCTACCATCTTCCCAAAATAGATTTTGGCCTTTGCATTTCATGGGACATTGAAATTCAATCTCTCCCATGACAAAGTATCCAAAACCCAACCACAACGGTGGTTCACAACACATCAATGGTGTATGAAGATGATGGCACAGTGCAGTGAAGGTTTCCTGCTCTAGACAATCAACATGCATAAATATACAACCCTTCATGAATGATAAAAACTTAGGCATACCTTGGAGATTTTTGGAAGAATATTGTGTTGCTGCAAGAGTCTCTTCCTCAATAGTGCTGGATGCCTCAATTTATGGAGATGAAGGTTGCTTCTCCATCACTATGACAGTGTTGGTATGAGCCTCTTCAACTGGTGGTGAGGGCTCCTCCCTCCTTTGGACAAATCTTTTGATCAATATTTGAGAAAAATCAGCAAGATTAGAAACCCTTGAATGGTCCCAATGGCTAAACCACCAAGTCTTTGCTTCACCCTCAAGGTGCAGCGTTGAAAATTCTACAACCTCTCTATCTACTATAGGATGTATTAGGAAGAAAGCCTCTAGTTTCTTCACCCAAACCTATGTTGCACATGTGAGTGATTCATCAAATGTGGACAATAGAAATTTATTGCCTCTCATCATCCCATAGTTTTGGGGTCTTGTCTCTTCTTTTTGCTGAATACTTTGTGAAAAATATAGAGTCTTTTGGAAGGCTCTAGGGTTTTCTCAATACTCAGCAGGATACTCACTTAGAATCTCAAATTCCAAGTGTTCCTCATGCTCCATTTTTCCTCTTTGGTGAGAGTAGGAAGTGCATGGTCCTTCCTCTTCTCCTTTTTCAGTCTCCTCAACCTCCTTGGAGAGGTATTTGCTGGATATAAAAATTGATGAGAGTAATCTCATCCTCTACATCATCTTGATCTCTTCTATCTCTACAATTGGAACGTCGACATTTTGGGCCAAGTTCGAAGCTCTGATACCAATGTAATATCCCTTTTTAGGAATTTCTTCAATATGGTCCCCAGGGACATTGTATAAGGAAGGAAATGAAAAAATAAGATGAACTGGGACTTTCATCCCTTTTTTTAACCTTCGCGCATTACTCTTCCAGAATATTAGCTCCAAGAAATAACACTAGGAGAGTTATTCAGATCCTCCAATACTATGTAACTGAACAAAACTCAAAAGGGGGAGCTACAACAATACATGAAATATAACAAGTAGCAGCAGTGAAATATCAATACATGAGGTGTCAGAAGAGTGCATAGCTCTTATATTATGTGCAGCAGCAAATAGATATACAAGAAATTGAGGAAAGTCCTCTCAAGCTAAGCTAGATCAACCCTAAGATAATGGTACATGCAAAGAGAGAGTACATAGCTACACAACCCAGCAACAAGCTATGACTACACAGTCTATAGTGAGGAATGATTGAAAAATGATATAGATACAATGATATAGCAATAATAGGCTCAAATAAATTGGGGGAGCAAGGTATCAACCCCAGAAAACAATACTACAACAATCCTCCAAGGGATTGGAAAAAATACACTAAATGGAAAAATGCCGGAGTTGCTGGGTAGCAGTAGCAACTCAATAAAAATACAAAAATGGAGAAGGATGGAGATGCTGCAAATGATGTAGAAACCTCCTCCACTGATCTTCAAATTGAAAGGCCGCTCCCTTCACTGAAGATTACATCCTCCAATCCATAGTGTGAACTCCTCCTGTAAGTGCCCACTAAAAATAATGCAATATGGGGAAGAGACTGCGCTGTGAATGAGATGAAACATATGGCCCTATTAGCACCCTATAATTAGGAATATTGGAAAAATTCCAACTGCAGGGAGAACATCATTTCAACCACTTTGGGATTCTAGGATCTAGCCCTCCTAAATGCGGAGAGGGATATCTCCAATAAGTGTAAAGATTGGATTTATCTTTAAGAGCTTTTGGGTAATGATATTAGGCTAGTTATGAAGGCCGAGGGTTTTTTTGTTTTTGGATGGTTGAGCATGATTATTGGTTGAGAGTAAATTCCTAAAAGGAAAGAGTTTCAAAGGTGTGAAGTTGCAAGCGATCAAAACAAGCTTTGGCTAAAAAGATAGATATAATGTTGGTTTTTAGTCCATTGGGCTATGGAGTCATAATAGGGATTTTAATTGTCCAAAAATTCAACAGTGATCTAAGGGGAAAGTCATCTATATCACAAGATATTTTGAGATAAAATGATGGAATGGAAACAATAAAGTGTTAGAGGGGTGGAAAATGATAATAATTTCAACAAGGATTTATGGTCAGTCCAAACAAGAAAAAGCCTTTGCGTAACTGTTTAAAACCAACCAAAGGGCAGGGCTCACCATAAACCTCTTTGGAAAAGCTTGTATTAAAGATAAATCAAGAGACAAACAATCCAGTAATCCACATAATTACCTTCATAAAGGATGAAAAACACTTGAGAGAAACAAAATGAAACTTAAGATTAGATAAGGTACTTTTAAACCTAGTTTGCTTTCAACAAACACTTAGGGAAACTTTCAGAATCTACATTTGGAGCAAGAAGCTAGAAAATAGGGCTCACCATCACTTTTCTAGTCCAACAATGGAAACACATTAAAAAACAATGTTTAAAGCAAACAGTAGGACAAGGGAACGCCATCATTCCTAACTGCTTATACTGTATTGAATCTTTCTTAAATAAACAAATTGGAGGAAAATATTGAGATAAAGCTTATCAGTCAAAGAATGGTACTGGTAAACAGTAAGTCCTAAAACTATGCTTTCTATTCTTTATCAGAGAATAATGGACAATATGGCATACATGAAAAGGGAAAACAAATAACAAAGAAAGAGGCACTTCACCAGTGACATAAACCAGGATCCCAAGAAACAACTTGTATATTGAATTCAAACCAGTTACATCTTCAAGTCCAATGTTTCAGTTCAGCAATCATCTTCACTTCTTAGCCTAACTTATTATATTACAAAAAAAACTTCAAGAGCCAGTGAACACTATTTACAAGTAGAAGTCTCAAGCTCAAGTATATTTCAAAGTTCAGCAACCAGCATTTTCTCATCCTCTATAGGAATATTTATAGAAGGAATGAGGAGGTGGGAGAGCATAAAAGATCTCCGAAGGCATTTAATATAGACTGAAGGCTTCTTGGCCTTTGAGGGGCTCAATGAAGAAGCTTACATATGTGTCTTCTGTATTAAATGTTTTACATTAAGATTTAAGCTCGGTGGGAGATTTTTTTGACTTTTAGGCTCTGTTTCAGGATGTAATAACTCTGCTGATATTTTTTTCATTAAGTTCCCTTAGCATAATTAAATATTTGGTTGCACTTAGGCAAATATCTTTGTTTGATCAATAACTTCGGTCTCTGTTTGAATGCTTTGAGGCATAGGTGGCTTTTTGGTAGCTGATAGGAATAAATTTACCTCTGATGTGGTGGTGGAGGTCTTTCTATTTGATAAACACTTACGATTTTCTTTAACTGTGTTATAATTTGGAGGATTAGGCTTTTGATAATCAATCTTAGCCATAATCCCCAAACTGTCTTCAATCTTCTGTTCTGCTATGTTTTGTCTTCGACACTGATACTCTTTTAATTTGATTTAAATAACACTATGTCTTGTTGATGTGAAGGCCATGCAAGGCTCATATGGCATCAATGCCTCATGAAAAAATGACGAGACATGGTGTTTGAGCCATGTGAATGGTTCCCATTGATGAATCAAAGGTGCGGGAATTGTCATTTCGGGCCTTAGGAGTTTCTTTTAATATAATGGAAAACCATTGAAACCTGCAAAATACGAAACTTATATTATAAAATCCTGCATTATTGGGTAAACTACTTCAGAGGGCGTGGGAAGAGAGCAGGGCCATTGGATGGCATCATCCAATCATTGGGATTCATTAGAGGCGGTCAAAAGGAGAGCAGAGGAGGAGACTAAGTCAGATCTGTCGATCGCGTGGAGATCGACGGTGGGGATCAGTCGAAAAACATAAAGTGGAAAGGCCCTTTATAATGAAATGGAAGAAAAATGCATAGGAAAAGGTTTAAAACCTTTGCTTTGGAGGAAAAATGGTTAAAAATAAAGGTGAGAGCTCGGGATGATCATGGGCCGTCAGATGAGACCGGCCCACGAGGTCAATGGTAGTGATCGTGCATTGAAAACCTTCGGTGAGGGTGGAGGGTGATATGCAATGAAGGTTTAAATCTGAACTGTTTATCTGTAGAGATCAACGGTGGAGGGCGTGTGCGACAATGAACAAGGGAAAAGAGGGAAAGTGGTTTTAGAGGGAAAACAACTATTTTCGCGTGGTGAAAGTGTAGGGAGGCGGTTTTACCTTTTGGAACGCAATATCTATCCTCGCCCGACACGTGGCCTCAAAAAACCACCTATATCGCGTAATTTTTAAGAATTATCTTTCGTGCTCGAAGTTGCGCAACTCGGGATGTGGGTCGTCGGACCAAGGGTCTTAGATCTGACGGTGGAAAAGTGAACGCAATACGAGGTATATGCGCTGGCGGTAGCCAGGTGGGCAGTTTCATTTTGGGCCATTAGATCTGAGATGGACGACTGAGATTAGCTCTGAAGGGAGGCAGGACCCATAGGGGTCGGGCTCAGTGGGGTTAATATGAGCCATTGGATAGAAAATATCAACGACAAAGATTATATCTGAGGGTTAAATGGAAAAAATACAATGGCAGAAGTCGGATTAATGAGGGTTGTTGATCTGCAGAGATTCAATGGTCGAGATTTGGCCTAAAACATTATAGCAGGGGACACATGAATTTAAACCAAGATTGGCAAATGCGATCTGGAACATCTGATTTGGACACGTGGAAGGTCCAGATGCAATCGGGGGCAAGGCATCGGCGGGGCAAAGAACTTGTAATGCGCCGATGAGATTGAGCGCTGGTCATTAATCTGAGGATTAGATCAACGGTGGGGAGTGAATCAGAGGGACGACCAATTGCAGGTGGAGAAATATTTGATGCGCTTGGTGAAAACTCGTGATGCAATTATGCATTGATCATTGATCGGCTTTAGATAAACGGTCAATATTGTTTCAACTTACGCACCGGTGGAAACCCTTTGAAACACATGAAGCCCAAAATTTTTTAATATAATACAAAGTTTTTATGCATCGGGGCGGGTTTTAAATATATGAAAGGGATAGGTGCCCGACTGCAGGGCCATGGAATGTATGGAATATGATGGGCTTGGGGCTTATGCATATGAGGGCTAACCAGAATCGGAGGTCCAGCTCGGGATTTTCAATCTAACCATTCAGAATCCTTCGATGCGATTAAGCACCTTGGGACTTTAACCTTTGGTCCCGGGCATGATTTATATGAATTAAGTGGGGAGTGTGGAGTTTAATATGACAGGCTAATCGCATCGGAAGTTTTGATGCGGTCTTTTCGATCTACCCAATTTTACATTAAAAAACATAACTCTGGCGCATTAGACCAAAACTTTTGGTAAAAGGGTTTTTTGGATTTACAAAGGAAAAAATGAATTGGGAATGAATATTTATAATGTTATCGTGCCCGACTATGGGAACAAGGGTTTATGAATCGATAATACAATCGGGGGATATGAAATAGAGGGCTAATCGCAATCGGAAAACTTTGTGAGGAAAAAATAATTGTGTGCTGCGTTTTGTTCTGATGCGATAAGCACTTGGATGGCTAGCACTTGGTTCCAGCACCAAGGCATATGGAGGGGAAGTGGTTGGGACTTAACCCAATGGGGCTTGAGTCTTTATACAAAAATATGTATTTTTCATGAAATTTTTCAAGTTTTTCAAAGGATTTTGGGGTTTCGGCAGAGTTCAAAAAGGAGTTTTAAACTCTGTAAAAAGGATTTTATGAAAGTGGAAAAGGGGCAAATGAGAAAATAGAGGATTTTCATGAGAATGAAAGGGGTAGAAAATTAGGTTAGTTTTGAAGTGGAAGGAGGGGAAAATGGTGTTTGCAGCAGTATTTTCTGTCATGGAATCAACATAATTTCTGATTTCTAAATGGAAACAGCAGTGATTGAAACAAGGGCATGATGTCTTCAAGATTCTTCAAGAGATAACACTTTTTAGTAGTAAAATTTGTTCCTTGAAGACTCCAAAAATATTTTAGCCACCATTTTATATGAAAATTTTTATAGGTGGCTAATAGTGGCTCCACTTGTGGATGGTGCCTTCTTGAAGGCATCAAGAACTTCAGACTTGCATTCTCTGGGAGGCTGATTAGTGCCTCATCCATTGGGCTGCCCATCCTTTTTTGGGATTATCTTTCTCTGAAAACATATTAGCAGCCATAAAAACAATGGATCTTTCATCAACAAGCTTTCTACCTACCCAATCCTACTGATCTAACATTTTTTCTCCATTAGAGTGCACTTGGATTGGCAAACTATTTTACAACATTTTATTATTTTGAAAGCATAAAACTAATCTAATTCTACACCTTATCTCTCCACGAACATAGATTAAACAGTTGAGTCCATATGCTTCTCTACCTAATCTACCATCTGTTGGGATTAAACTGTCCAACAAATTTTATTCACTAATTTATAGAACATAAATTCAAAAGCATACAAGTCGGGATTGAACAGTCTAACTTGTTGTTGATCTATGGCATAAAAAACAAGCTTTATAGAGATCTTATTTTGTAGAAAAATAAAAATAAAAATGGAAGGCTTAGGATCTGAAAGTTCAAGCACTTCCTTCATCTTTTACAGCTCTGTTTTCACTCTTACTTGAGTTGTTCTTTGCTTGTCCTCTGGTTCAGATTTTGAGCTAATTAGAACCTGATTTACATCTTTTTTGACTCAGAATTTGAAATAGATTTGAGTCATTCTCTTTGGAAACTTAGGTTCAGATTTTGAGCATGTTTGAACCTTTAATGTATATCCTAATCTATCTACTGATAAGCCAAGATTAAACAGTTTGGAAAATTGAATTCACTATCCTATTAGCAGAAAATTTAAAGCTAATTAGTCAGGATTAGGCTATATGACTAATTAGAAGTGTGTTTTTTCAGGAGTGGAATTTAAGCTTGCACACTTTTAGATTTGTTTCTCTTTTTTGTTATGGGGCTATACCTTTCTTGTTTTTACAATCTGCCCTCTTTTCTCTTTTCTATTGTTTTTGGTATTTTTTTTTTCATTTTTTCTTCAAAACAAAAATCAACAACTAACAAAATGCTCAAAGGTTGAGCTTTATTGAAATTCCTATATAACCTATTCTAACTTGCAATATTTACATTTTAACCTACAAATTCTCTTTTCCAATACATCCAGTCAATCAGATGATTCCATGACTGGTATTTTCTCATCTCTTTGAGCATGCATGACAGATAGGGGCATTCCCATGTTCTCTGTTTCTTGATAGCAGCTCTGAAAAAATTTGTTGCACTTGGTGATATGCTGCTATCTGCAACCTTTATCTGTTCTTCATATGTCTTCAAGAAATCAACATAGTGATCTTGAAATAATGCCTGGTTAGGAATATTTAACAAGTAGGTTTCAACCAGGATTACTTCCTCTTCCACTAGTTCAAGGAAAATATTCTTTTGAGGAAGACAATCTTCCTCATCTTCATTGTCTTATGAACTGGAAAATTCATCATACACTGCAGTGTTTTCCTCTTGTAGTCTTGGTGTGTTCTATTTTAATGGATTGAGCTCTGTGAAGAGGTTAATATTTTCTTGAGCAGGGGTATGTTCACTTGCTTCCTCTTTTTCAAGAGAAGGCTCTTTGTTTTCAACCTGCTCAAAAATTTCTTCATTTCTTTCCTTCTCAACCTTTGAGCAAAAATACTGCTGATTCCCAATAACATGGAATTTATTACTGATGATCTGATATGGAGTAGAGAAAAGATCCAGTGAATCGTTACTTACTTCCAAACTTTCATAACTTTCTTCATCAGTATCATAAATAGTTTGAACTCGCTCATTACTCTTTTCAAGGAACTGATTTCCCTCCCATAAATATACTAATGATGGTCCTACAAGATTAAATTCTGTATGGGGAGCATCATCACTAGATATATCAAACTTAGGAGAATAAAAAATATAAGTAATACTATCAATCAAACATACTGGATTATCAGCAGGTCTCTCTTTATTTTGATTTACAAAATAAGTTTCCAAATCTTTACAACAAAGTTCATTATGTAAATGGGCAAGAGTATTTGTTTTGCAATAAATATTAGAGACTGAATGTTTATTAATAGTCTGATCTATCTTTTCTTCTGTCAACGGGGAGGATATTTCTATGTCCCTTTGAACATAAGTATAACAGTTCTTTGTCTCTTGTGAAGAATGATTTTGAGGCTGGATGTCTTCTTGAGCCTCAGTTATAAGGGATGATGAATCATTCATGTTTGCAGGAATATCTTGAGGAATTTCTTCCATTCTTGGACTGATTTCTTCCTTAATTGATTCATCTATAATTTTATAATTTTTCAATAAGATATTAAACTCATGAATGGTTGTCAAAATATCTTCAAGATGTATTTGTTCTAGACCTTTATCATTATCTATAATGTGTTGGGTGATGTTTTGTGATGGATCATAATATATTTCACTCCACAATAATGATTTAGTGTTTTCTTTTTAGTTCTCATAAAACATATATTCAAGGTCCTTTAAAGAAAACAAACTACTAGATCTCAAGCATTCATACCAATTCCTAGCTTTTCCTTCTAATGTTAACATGAAAATTTTTAGTAGGCAGTCTTCATGCCATTCAACTTTCAACCTCCATACATGCATGTGAAATTTGATGAGATGTAATAAAGGGTCATCAAACTTTTCACCTTGAAAAACAGGCAGGTTGTCATCCCAATTCACCTGGGGCATCTTATGTGGAAACCCAGGGATATGATCTCTACTCTTTGGGGCATATCTTCGTTGTATTCTTGGAATCATGTTTGTAAATCAAGAAAGAGGTGACTGTGTCTGGTAAATTAGTTCAGGGTCTTCTACCAGTAGAGTCATTTGGTCTTTTGGGAGTTTCAGAGTGTGGAGTCGCCATGTGGAAGTTTTTTAACTCCTAAGGAGGTAAAAGGTTAAATGGTCCACCACCAATGTTTATTGAATACCAATTTGAAATATTTTTGGGTTTTCTGAGTTATTTTTTCAGTCCTATTGGTTGTTTAAGAGTATGCTAAATATTCTTCAAAATTTAGCTACGGTTATGAGAAAAAGAAAGTGTACTCTTATGGCTAAGCCAGCTGATTTTTCAAGGTTAGATAAACTCTTATGAGAACCCTAGGGTTTGCCTAGTTTGTCACTGATTCAAATAATTTTTATCATGATTACCACTGCTTGGTAGTGCTTGAAAAGACTGCTTTTAACTCATGATGTTTGTATGAAATTTTAAGGTGAACCAGATATTTTGGGTTTAGTCCCCAGCGAAGTCGCCAAAAATGTTAGCACCCTGTAATTAGCAAGATTGGAAAAATTCTGACCATAGGGAGAACATTGTTTCAACCACTTTGGGATTCTAGGATCTAGCCCTCTTGAATCCGGAGAGGGATCTCTCCAATAAGTGTAAAGATTGTATTTATCTTTAAGAGCTTTTGGGTGATGATATTAGGCTAGTTATGAAGGCCGAGGGTTTGTCTTGTTTTTTTTGGTTGAGCATGATTATTGCTTGAGAGGAAAGTCCTAAAAAGTTGCAAGCGATCAAAACAAGCTTTGGATAAAAAGATAGATATAACGTTGGTTTTTCATCCATTGGGCTATGGAGTCATAATAGGGCTTTTAATTGTGCAACAATTCAAGAGTGATCCAACGGGCAAGTCATCTATATCACAAGATCTTTTGAGATAAAATGATGGAATAGAAACAGTAAAGTGTTAGAGGGGTGGAAACTAATAAAAATTTCAACAAGGATTTATAGTCAGTCCAAACAAGAAAATCCTTTAAGAAACTGTTTAAAACCACCCAAAGGGCAGGGGTCACCATAAACCTCTTTGGACAAGCTTGTATTAAAGATAACTCAAGAGACAAACAATCCAGTAATCCACATAATTACCTTCTGTTAGCCCCCCTATAAATTTTTGACAAGAAAACAAGCGGCTAAAATGTTGTTGAGCCTTCAAGGAATGCATTTCCCCTGAAAACACATCATCCTTGAAGCCTCCTTGTGCCTTTTGCCATTTGGTGAAATCCCCTCTGCTGATTCCCATTATAAAGCCTCTCTGTTTGTGAAGAAATGCCCAAAGGCCTCCTTTTTTCCCTCTTATTTCACCCCTACTTAGCTTCTATTTTGTTCCTCTTCATCTCCCTTTCTATCTCCCTTCTTACCTTTCATTTCCCCCCAAAATCCCCTTCAAATTCTTCCCCTACCTTTTGTTTTCCCAAAATCCCCTTTTCTCCCTCATCATTACCCTTTATAGGCTTTAAAATCCATTAAAGTGCTATAAACCCACTTCCCCACATATAAAAGGGCTTAGCCCCTTTTCCGCCAGCCCCTTTAGCCTTTTCCCATGCAACCAAGCACTATGACCGAGCACTGCCCCTTAAGGCGCTAATCGAAATATCGCACATCGCATGTTTGTCTTAAATATTCCGATCATCCATCGCAAATATTTGCGATGCGATTGATCAAGTCACAAATATTTGTGATGCGATTGATCGCGCCACCGTTCTGATCGCATCGCAACATCCCCATCGCACCTCCGATCCGCCCGATCGCATTGCAACATCCCCATCGCACCTCCGATCCGCTCGATTGCATAATCGCATTTTCTGTTTCCGCGATGTGATTGTCACCCACTCCTGTCTCTGTTTGCGATTGCGATAGACCCCGGCCCCACCACTTAAATATTTTCGCCCGTTCATATAAAATAGGTCTTTCCCCTTTGAAAGTTGGAAAAATGTTAATATTTCGGTTTTACCAAGGTTTCCTTCTCCCTTCCCCAAAGCCGAGCCATCGTTGTTCTTTTACATCTTGATCCGACGGCCCAGAGCCCATTTGTCTCGTTGGTCCCTGCCGCGCACTACTCCATAAACCATCCGGTTTCTTTCGCACCGCCTTTCGGAGGTGGGCGGTATTTTCCGGTTGGCCAGCGATTCCACTTAGCATTCAACGTGTGTCAACGACACTGTTTCAAAACCACCTTCTCATCACACATTAAATTTCAGCACAGGGTGCGTAGCGAAATGCACGTGCACCGTCCGATGTGGGGCAGTTGATCCAACGGTGGTCACTCCACGAAGCTGCGCACAGGTTAACCCATGGTTTCGTACCACCGAGTTCCACATCCAAAGGCTTCACTCCATTGTTTTCCTTCATTTTCTTTGTTTTTCCCCCAAATGTTTAACCTTTGGGTTTGCACTATGTGATCATTTCTCCGCCACTTTCATTATTTCCATTGTTTCTCCACTGCTCTGCCACCACTCCTCTTGCTCTGCCAGCATTTCCTCCACCACCACTGCCCGGTTTATAACAGATGTATTCTATCATGCAGATAGCATGGAGAGGCCATTTCAACCTTTTCCAGCAGACCAGCAGAAGAGGTCCAAAGGGGGTTAATCCCTGTTATTGACATAATTAATGTTAACCCTGCATTCAAAGGAAAGGACGCAATTTGAAGATTTAAGCACACTATCAAAGTCTTATCTATGTTAATATTAGCAAAGTACTCTTCTCTAGATAGGACACCTTCCTACAAGAAATCTCCATGCTGCCTCGAGCCCTTAAGCGCAGGTTACGGACAGAAACTTCTTTAAGAGTGTCTGGACAGCAGTTATTGAGGTATGGAGAGACTTTGCAGACTTTTCACCCAGTGCATTTATTCCAGAAGGCTAGCGCAGATACCAAACACCAGAAAGGACTCCAAATAACATATCATAGGTCAATATCGACCTGACAAAGACTCCCCACACGGATTACAGAGTAGATGCAGCGCTGCAGAAAGCCATTAAGAAGTATGGGCTTGAACCCTTCCACCATTCTGTCTTAATGAGATCCATTTAATTGTTCATCTACTTCTGTTTTTCTCTTCTTCTATAAGAATTCCCAAGAACATAATGTAAAGGTTGTTGTTGAGTTGCTGCTGTTGCAGTTAGAAGGATTCATTCTGACTGTTAGAACAGTCTTGGGAGAGAGTAGCAGAGTAGTGTTATGTAATAGGCTGGGAGGAGAAAGTTTGGATTGTATTAGCCATTGAGCTCAGTGTACATGACTGGTTTTGCATCAATTAATCAAGCACATTTCACAGGATCCTGGTCTATTACTATTGGTGATGTTTTCCTAACTCTGTTTGTTACATTTCCATGTTGTTCATTGTTCTTCTGGGTTTGCATCAGAAATATGGCATAGGATATACCCTTGATAGGTACCCTATGTCTCTGCTCTCGTTGCCTTAAATGTTTTCTACTAATGTGTTATCTAAGGGTTGATTTCAGTTAATTTAAACAGTGTAGTGGATGTCATTTCCTGCTAGCTGATGTATGAATTAAATGAATCTGCTCTTAAATGTTCTTGTTGGGTTCAAGCTGGAAGATTTGGGAACACTGGGGATTAGAGTTAGCCCTATCCACTAGGATCCTTGTGCGACCAACTGGCCTTTCTAAGATCCCTCTTTTTAACTTATCTATGTTTTCCCTTGGAGCATGCTAAAGCTGACCTAGAGTTAAATGACCTCTGGTCTGATCTATGAGCTGCCCCTTTGTCCCTCCTTTGAGATTTGCCTATGAGTATGTCCAAGCAGGCCTAGAGTTAAAATGACCTCTAGCTTGATCTATAGACAGAAATTGGGTTGCTTTCCTTCTTCCACCTTCTTCCCTTAATGTTCCAGTCCATCATCTATCTAAAAATATCCTTTAGTGTAGATGACTTGCCCTCTGAAAGCCTTGGCTACTTGTTGCATGTAATCACCTTTCATGAATCCATAGCCTAATGGATGGCACTTTCTTGACCTATCCCCTTTTCTTAAACATCGTACTGCTTTGCTCCTTTTTCCCATTACTTTCTCAGTCTATGATCTCATGAACAACCCAACAACTAACCAACCAAATCATTTTAAAACCCCCTATGTGCTTCATAACTAGCCTAACATATCAATTTGAGCTTTCAAAGATATATCATTCTTTGTTTTTTTGGAGAGATCCCTCTCTGGGTCCAAGAGGGCTAGATCCTAGGGCCCCAAAGTGGCTTGATGTTGTCTCATCTTTTGGTCTTGCCAATCTGGCCAAAACATGGAAACTCCAACACCTTCAGAAAGGATGAAAAACACTTGAGAGAAACAAAATGAAACTTAAGATCAGATAAGGTACTTTTAAACCTAGTCTGTTTTCAGCAAACACTTAGGGAAACTTTCAAAATCTACCTTTGGAGAAAGAACCTAGAAAACGGGGCTCACCATCACTTTTCTAGTCCAAATTTAATAAGAAAACAATGGAAATCACATTCAAAAACAATGTTTAAAGCAAACAGTAGGACGAGGGAATGCCATCATTCCTAACTGCTTAGACTTTATTGAATATTTCTTAAATAAACAAATTGGAGGAAAACATTGAGATAAAGCTTATCAGTCAGATAAGGGTACTGGTAAACAGTATGTCCTAACTCTATGCTTGCTATTATTTATCGGAGAATAATGGAAAATGTGGCATACATGAAAAGGGAAAACAAATAACGAAGAAACAGGCACTTCACCAGTGACATAGACCAGGATCCCAAGAAACAGCTTGTATATTGAAGTCAAACAAGTTACATCTTCAAGTCCAATGTTTCAGTTCAACAATCATCTTCACTTCTCAACCTAACTTATTAGATCAGAAACAAAGCTTCAAGAGCAAGTGAACACTATTTACAAGTATAAGTCTCAAGCTCAATTATATTTCAAAGTTCAGCAACCAACATTTTCTCATCCTCTACAGGAATATTTATAGAAGGAATGAAGAGGTGGGAGAGGATAAAAGATCTCCCAGGGTGTTTAATAAAGACTGAAGGCTTGTCAGCCTTTGAGGGGATCGATGAAGAAGCTTACATATGTTTCTTCTGTATTAAATGTTTTACATTAATATTTAAGCATGGTGGGAGATTTTGTTGACTTTTAGGTTCTGTTTCAAGATGTAATAACTCTGCTGATATTTTTTGCATTAAGTTCCATTAGCAGAATTAAATCTTTGGCTGCGCTGAGGCAAATATCTTCATTGATCAATAACTTTGGTCTCTGTTTGAATGCTTTGAGGCACAGGTGGCTTTGTGGTAGCTGAGAGGAATAAATTTGCCTCTGATGTGGCAGTGGAGGCCTTTCTATCTGATAAATACTTACGATTTTATTTAATTGTTTTTTAATTTGGAGGATTAGGCTTTTGATAATCAATCTTAACCATAATGCCCAAACTTTCTTCAATCTTCCATTTTGTTGTGTTTTGTCTTCGACATTGATAATATTTTAATTTGATTTAAATAACACTGTGTTTTGTTGATGTGCAGGCCGCACAGGGCTCATATGGCATCAATGCCTCATGAAACATTGACGAGATGTGGAGTTTGAGCCCTGCGAATGGTTCCCTTTGATGAATCAAGGGTGCAAGAATTGTCATTCCCAGCCTTCAGCTTTTCTTTTAATATAATGGAAAACCATTGAAACCTGCAAAATATGAAACTTATATTATAAAATACTGCATTATTGGGTAAACTACTTCAGAGGGTGTGGGAACAGAGCAGGGTCATTGGATGGCATCATCCAATGGTTGGAATTCACTAGAGGAGGTCAAAAGGAGAGAAGAGGAGGAGAATAAGTCAGATCCATCGATCGCGCGAAGATTAACGGTGGGGGTCAGTCGAAAAACATAAAGTGGAAAGGCCTTTTATAATGACATGGAAGAAAAATGTGGAGGAAAAGGTTTAAAACATTTTATTTGGAGGAGAAATGGTTAAAAATAGAGGTGGGAGCTCGGGATGATCGTGGGCCATCGGATGAGACCGGCCCACGAGATCAACGGCGGTGATCGTGCATTGAAAACCTTCATCGAGGGTGGAGGGCGATATGTAATGAAGGTTTAAATCTGAACTATTGATCTGCAGAGATCAACGGTGGAGGGCGTGCACGAAAATGAACAATGGAAAAGAGGGAAAGTGGTTTAGGAGTGCAAACAACTGTTTTCATGCGGTGAAAGGGTGGGGAGGCAGTTTTTCCTTTTGGAACGCGATATGCATCCCCACCCGAAACGTAGCCTCAGAAAACCACCCATATCATGTAATTTTTAAGTATTATCTTCCTTGCTCAAAGTTGCATGACCCAGGATGTGGGCCATCGGATCAAGGGTCTCATATCTGATGGTGGAAAAGTGAACGTGATACGAGGTAGATGCGCGGGCGGTAGTCGGGTGAGCGTTTTCATTCTGGGTTGTTAGATCTGAGATGGATGGCTGAGATTATCTCTGAAGGGAGGCAGGATCCACAAAGGTCGGGCTCAACGGGTTTAATATGAGCCATTGGATAAGAAATATCAATGACGGAGATTATATATAAGGGTTAAATGGAAAAAATACAATGGTGGAAGATGGGTTAATGAGGGCCGTTGATCTACAGAGATTCAACGGTTGGGAATTTGCATAAAACATTATAGCGGTGTGTGCATGAATTTAAACCAAGATCAGGAAATGCGATATGGACACGTGGATGGTCCAGATGCAGTCGGGGGAAAGGCATCGACGGGGCAAAGAACTTGTAATGGGCCGATGCGATTGAGCGCTGGTCGTTGAGCTGAGGATCAGATCAATGGTGGGGAGTGAATCGAAGGGATGGCCAATTGGGGATGGAGAAATATTTGATTTGCTCGATGAAAACTCACGATGCGATTATGCGCTGATCGTTGATCGGCTTTAGATCAACGGTCAATATTATTTCAACTTACACACTAGCGGAAACCCTTTGAAACACATGAAGCCCAAATTTTTTTAATATAATACAAAGTTTTTATGCGTTGGGGCAGGTTTTAAATATATGAAAGGGATAGGCACCCGACTGTGGGGCCATGGGATGTATGGAATATGATGGGCCCGGGGCTTATGCATATGAGGGCTAATCGAAATCAAAGGTCAAGCTCGGGCTTTTCAATCTAACATTTGGAATCCTCCGATGCGATGAAGCGCCTTGGGACTTTGACCTTTGGTCCCGGGCATGATTTATATGAATGAAGTGGAGGATGCGGAGTTTAATATGATGGGCTAATCGCATCGGAAGTTTTGATGCGGTATTTTTAATCTACCCATTTTTACATTAAAACACATAACTCCGGTGCATTAGACCAAAACTTTGGGTAAAATGGTTTTTTGGATTTACAAAGCAAAAAATGAATTGGGAATGAATATTTATAATGTTATAGTGCCCGACTTCAGGCACAAGGGTTTATGAAGTGAGAATATGATCGAGGGATATGAAACAGAGGGCTAATCGCAATCATAAAACTTTGTGAGGCAAAAAGACTTGTGTGCTACGTTTTGTTCTGATGCGATAAGCACTTGGATGGCTAGCACTTGGTTCCAGCACCAAGGTGTATGGAGGGGAAGTGGTTAGGAATTAGCCGAAGGGGGTAAGTATTTATACAAAAATATGTATTTTTCATGAAAATTTTCAAGTTTTTCAATGGATTTGGGGGTTTCGGCAGAGTTCAAAAAGGCGTTTTAAACTCTATAAAATGGATTTTATGAAAGGGGAAAATGGGAAAATGAGAAAATAGATGATTTTCATGAGAATGAAAGGGGTAGAAAATGAGGTTAGTTTTGAAGTGGAAGGAGGGGAAAATGGTGTTTGTAGCAGTATTTTATCTCATGGAATCAGCATAATTTCTGGTTTGTAAATGGAAACAGCAGTGATTGAAACAAGGGCATGATGTCTTCAAGAGTCTTCAAGAGATAACACTTTTTAGTAGTAAAATTTGTTCTTTGAAGACTCCAAAAAAATTTTAGCCACCATTTGATATGACAAATTTTATAGGTGGCTAACACGCCCAACACAAAAATCTACAATGAAGCTTCGGGATCTTCCTCACTGATCTCCTAGAGAAAGAATGAGCTCCTCCTCTACAAAACTAGCTCCAGAAGTGGGTGATAATGAATCCTCACTGCAACCCACAGCAACTCAACGTTTTTGCCAAGATGGAAAATGTTGTAGCTAAAGATGATTAACTTGGCCTCATGCCTGGATGTAAGGAGAATGAAGAACAGTTCTTCCAAATCTTCCCAATGAAGGAGAGGAAACTTCTAAACAGAAATCTCCCTTGTGCTAAGAAGCACAAGCTATCCTATTTGAACAACTCGAGAGAGAAAAGCAAAATCAAAATCTTCAACATAATGAGAGATGGATCTCCTTCCCCCTTTTATGCCAAGAGGAGGCTTTCTTGCCATGGACCCCACCCATTGGGGTTTCTCTCATCCAATAATATCCCTCCTATCAAAATTGTGTTGTCTTCTTATGCAAGCTACTCCTCCTTAGGCAATGTTGTTTGACTTGGTCAAACTTGACCTAGCCTTCTTGTATTTTCCCCTCTTCATACTAGGAGATGACAAATAAGCCACTTAAGTGACCCCTTTGCACATTAGGAGTGTTTATTATGCTTCTTCATGGCCCCCCTTACCCATTTTATTCTTTTTATTAAAAGGAAAGAAAAATTAATGTTCTAATTAACTTAATGAAAGTTTTGGAACATTACATGGGGTCTACTCCAATTTTTACAATTATTTTCTTCAAATCTTTAGTTTGAGTTGAAAGGGCCCTAAATTAGCCTTCTCTAATTTTATCTTCTTAATCACCTTTCCTAACATATTCTCAGCCTTATGAGTAGCTTCACTTGTTTTAGTTTGTTCATTAACAATCAATTGACTAGTTTGCATATGTAAGTTAACTTTTTTTAGGTAAAGGGATATTTTTAACATCGAAAATTAGATTCACAGTTTTAAAAATACTGGATGACCCTACTGTCGTTTCAGATGGGTGAGAGAAAGAAATATTCAACTGATCCCTTTCTAAGTCCATAGCAGTGAAAAATTTGGTTTGATCAAGAGTAATCTAATACTCAGTTAGGATCGATTTGAGAATTCCAATTGATGGTGGATTGATCTCTCCAATAATTTCCAGTCCCCATTGCCTGAAAGGTTCTTCTATGAACACTGGGATGAGAGGTAATGGAGAAAGTATTTTCTTCTAAACAAAAAAATGACATTTCTGATGACTTCTGACAAGTCTATATACATCTGCAAACAAGGTGGGCCAATAGAAACCTAACTTGAGGATTTTATGGGATGCCAACCTTCCAATTGTACTGTAATCCACACAAAATTTCATGATATTCTTTGGTAACTTCAATGACTTCACCTTCAGTTAAGCACAACAACAAGATACCATCAGGATCTTTCCAGTATAGCTTTAATTCTACTATGACTTATGACTTAGAATTAAGCTTGAGAGCTCCATATTTTTTTCTATTCCATGAAGTTGGACATGAAAAGAAACATAGATAATGAAAAATATCTTTATACCAATCTAAACAAAAAAAATTGTATTGAATACATGTTTTTGGCTTATTTTGACCTTCTTCTTTATCAACTTCATCCATCAGTGCTAACATATTAATTCCCAATGCTTCAAAAATTGTCTCTGCTAACAACTTAGCCAAGCCCTGTCCTTTGATTAATTTGGTGGGTTTGATGTTGAGATCATACTCCTGAATTTTCGCTATCAAATTTACTCGTTTTCCTTCTACATCACTTTAAACCAATACATCCTTAACAGTAGAATTAGGTACATAAGAAGTTATCTAGGATTGTAACACATAAGTTCTGAATGGTTTGATTGCATTCACCAATACATACACTTGTTTCTCCAAAATTTTATATTTTAGTTCAACATCTCTGAGAATGTTTTTGAAGAATGACACGCGCTACTCTTTATTATCCTCATATTTCTGCAATAATACAACAATAATAGTATTATTGGAAGAAAGAGAAAATATCTGAATTGCTTTTTGATAATCTAGACTAATTAGAACTAGATCTTCCTAAAGTGCCTCCTTTATGCTATCAAATGATTCTCTTTCTTCTTTATCCCATTTCACCTCTGCATTTTTCTTTAACAATTAGTTATGCTTCTCACAATCTCAGCATAATTTGGTACAAACCTCCTCAGAAAGTTTATTTTTCCCAAAAATCTCTGAATTTACTTCTTGCTTCTGGGTAAAGTAATTGTCTAAGTTTCTTCTACCCTTGTTGGATCAATCTTTACCCCTTGTTTTGAAACTATGTGACCCAATAATTTTCCTTCTTCCAGGGAAAACAAATATTTTTTAGGATTTAGTGATAGACTGAACTTCCTACATTTTTCAAAGGATTTTTGCATTTGTTCCACGTGTTCATAATCTAATCCTAAGAGAATAGTTACATCATACAACTATATAACCAGACACTTGTCACCAACAAACTCTATTTCCATGGCCCTCTAAACATTTTCACCTCCATTCATAAGTCCGAAAGGCATCCTTGCATACATGAAGGTGCCCTAGGGGGTTGTGAAATTTGTCCTCTTCTAGTCATCCTTATCAACTACCACCTGATTGTACCCAGAGAATACATAAACCATAGACATCCTGTAAGCTCCTGTCACCTTTTCTAAGACATAGTCCATTTAAGTAAAGGATAATTATTCTTTAGAGATGCTCTATTCAAGTTCCTGAAATCCACACACAATATTATCTCTCCATTTTTCTTCCTCATAGGAACCAGATTAGAAATCTAGTCAGAATATCTGAGAGGAACTATGATTTTTTCTTGTAGGAATTTATTCACTTCTTTCTCAATTGGAGCTAGCAGTAAAGGATTAATTTTCCCGGTCTTCTGTCTATGTGCTTTAATTCCTTCTTTCAAAGGAATCTTATGTTGTATTATAATTTTATCATATGTCTTCAAGTCTTCATATGACCAATAAAACACATCCATGTACTTCTTAAAAAGTTAAATGTATATTTCTTTGTAATTTTTTGTAACATATTTGAACAATTTCACCATTTTTGGTTCCTTCTAAGTTCCGAAATTATCTTCCATCTCTTCTTCTTGATGTGTTTCTTCAAAATGATAGCGACATAATTAGAATTAAATAATATTTCAAGAGGAACTAGACCTTTAGGGAGAACATTATCCTTCAATTGGATAATCTTCTGATCACCTATTGACTGCTTAAGGTGTTTCATCTCTGCCTTCTGCTCTATTTGTTCTTCTTCTCGATCTATCTCAGCATCTTCAAAAGATCCAATCATCGTCAACAACTGATTTACCTGCTCATCAACTTCAAACACCTGCCAATGTTTCACATTGTCAGGGATAAAGGGTCTATGTCTAATTTCAATCTCATACCTTAGCCTTGGATTCATTGATGGATTCAAGGTGCTAGCTGCAACTGCTAACGAATCTGCCAATATATTCTCCTCCCTTAAAATAAACTGGATATTGAAGGTTTCAAAATAGTTCTTTATCAAGTCCCAAAATTCATTTCTATATGAACTTAATATTGAATGATTGGTTTGAAAATGATTTTTATTGTGTCTTATTATTAATTCCGAATCACCGAAAATCAAAATATATTGAATTCCCATATTCTTAGCAGTTTGAATACATAAGATCAAGGATTCATATTCAGCCACATTGTTTGTTGAATCAAATTCTAACTTAAAATAAAAAGGCACGAGGTTACCTTCTGGTGATATAAGCAATAATCTAGCTCTTATGCCATCTTTGGAGTAGGCACCATCAAAGTAACATTTCCAAATATTCTTTGAATGAAGCTCATTATGTACAACTACTGAAGAGAGTTGATTCTCTGTGTCTTCAACAAATTCTGTGTCTTTATGTAGCATAAAACATGAAATTTCTTCTTTTTCCTGATTGCAAATAGGGGAATTACCTGCATCTTTCTTTGTGGTGATTTTCACAAAACTTCTTTCCCTGTACAATCTGCTTCATTCCCCATTAAAAACAAGAATAATAGCATAAGTGAAATAAAACTTTAGAACTCCTCCCAAATTTTCTCCCCAAGATCTTTACAATATAATTCCAAACCTGACTAGAATGTCAATAGCAGCTACTTCCATAAGAATATTTTTTTTTGGAATCTATGTCAACGGCACTACCATGTATTCAATTAACCCAACACATTTCACCCTCTTGGAATCAAATGAGTATGGTTCCCTGCATGGTTTAGTATTTTTTAAATTTAACTCCTTCATGACAGACGATGGCATAATATTTTGAGAGGCCCTTGAATCCAACATATAGTTATGAAGAGTAAAATCATGAAGCAACAATGAAATATAAAATGGAGGAACTGAAGAATCTACTTATTCTACATGAGGACCAAAATTGAATAATGATTTTTCTTCTTGCAGGTTCAGAGTATCACTTATATCTTGAATCTATGAGAGACTAATGAATTATGAAATTTCTTTTTTATAACCTGGTGTCTTAGCCAATTCAAGAAGAGGCACCTGAATCTTGACCTTCTCCAACTCATTTGATAAATTTAGAACCTGATTTTTCTTAACATTCTTCTTAGGTTCTTATTCATTATTTCTATGACTTAAGGTATGTTCAGGCACATGAACAAATTTATCAAAAATATTGGTATCAAAAAATTTGTTTTGGGAAGATCCGGCCTGCTGCATTTCTGTTCTATGTGTTGGATTTACAGGTTGCTTCCCTTTATCTTCTTGTTTTAATGAGTTCTTTTGTTGTGCAGTCACCATTGGGGGAGGAGTAGAATACTATTGTTCACCTTTATTATCTTTCACCCTAGATCTCTTTCTATACCTTAAATCATAATTTTTATGTAACTCAGCTTGCATGAAATCTGTGAATTTCCTACAGTATTCATCCATCTCATCATGATCAAAAGATACTTCATCCTCAACACATTCTCTTTCACAATCTTCCTCTTCATCATATTCTCTTATGTACATAAAAAATATTTGATCTTCATTTTCTTTTAGGTCATATTCTACTAAATGTCCAGGTGTTCCTTCTATATACAATGGTGCTTGAACCTGATCTTGACCTCTTCTTTCCCTTTGCAAAATTTGCAGGGATTGTCTTCTGAATTGAGGATTAAATCCTCCTCTGTTTTGTTGTACTGAACTTTGGGAGTTTCTAATTTCTAATCCCATATTTATTAAACTCTTTGACAAATTTTTTATCACCTTTTTCATATCTTCAATTCTTTGATCTTGTGGTGATTCTTCTTTTTCTTTCCCCTTCTTCTAGATTTTCTGCTTTTCTTTTAGCTTTCCAGCTACAATCATATTGGCTTAATTTCTAAAGCATATTCCTATATTTTTTCATGAGTAGGGGATCTCCTCTCTCTAAGTGTAAAAATGAAATCAACTTCAAAAGCACCAGCAAAAGCTACCTTCTCTCTAAAAGGAGGGAGCTTCATCTCTATGGGTAAACTATTGTACAATTTATTCAATCTCTTGACAAACTCAGAAATATTCTCATTAGGTTTTCTTTTAATTGCATTGAATTCTATAAATAAACAACCATGATCTATTTACTCTCCCCAACTCTGAGTGAATTGATTTTGTAACTCTTCCCATGTATTAATGGAACCATTTGGTAAAACTTTGAACCATTTTCTAGCCTCCCCATTTAGTATCTGAACAAAAAGTCTCATTGCAACATCAAGATGTTCTACATTTAAATTTTCATAAAAATTGAAAAAAAAGTGTAAATTTTGTTCTACAGTTACTTCATCTTCTCCAGTGAAACAAGGAAGTAATTTAAGATATTATTAAGGTATGACATTCATTGGTTATGGAATATTAAGTGGTGCATATTTATTCATCAAGAAAGTTGGTGCTACCATGTTTACACCTTGATTAACTGCTCCTTGGGTGGATGAAGTTGATAAACATGATGTGAAAGTGAATGAAGGAGGAGATAAAACTAATATGGGAGTGGTTTGATGAATAATGGCAGAGGAAGCTATAATTTTCTGAGCTTCTAGAAAAGTAAAGGAAATAGACTCAAAGGAATTTTCTTCCAACATAGGTGCTTGAAAATGATTGGGTGTGAAATTTGAATCGTGTTCTACTAAAGGAAGTACTTTAGAGATATCTTCAAACAAAGGGTTATGAGAGTTACTATCAGGAGAAGATAATGTAGGACTAGGTGTTGAAGGGTTTTTAGGTTTGTGAACCTTTTTAGAAACCAATCTGTTAGGATTTGACAAAGCAAGGACTTTCAACTGTGAGGTATCTGACCTCGTCTAAGGCCTTTTGAAAGCCAGAATTCGAAGAATGAAAACATAGTCGAATATTTCCTCTTCACTGAACAGCCAGAGGAAATAATGTGAAAAAAAAGGAAAATAAACTTTGTTTCTTTGTTCCTGGCAACGACATCTAAAAATTTTGTACCTTAAGAGACAATCACTTGGTTGTGAAAATGAATAAGTTCTTAAGACATTTGAGAATACATGTCACAAATTTAATTATATCAAGTGGTATTTGTTTATTCCCCTTGGAAATTAATTCTTTAAAACCCTTAATAATATAATATAATGAAATATTCTACAATGCCATTTACTGTTGATATCTGAATAAAAAGAAGAACTATAGAAGAAACTCAAAATGATATGTTGTAACACAGAATATGTCACCTTAAATCTCATAATAAATTTATGTAGAAAGAATAGTTGGAGAGAAGGAGCACATATTAAGGCTATTTAACTCTTACTCACAGATGCAATTAAGAGATCGAAAACTACTTTACTTCACTTCATTTAAAGAAGAAGAAACATAAAATGATACCGGAAGAACAAATCAGACCCATCAACAGGTGCAGGAAATTTAATTCTTCTTTTTTTAATTTCTCAGAAAAGTAAGTACAATATTTGTGGTCTTCCAGAGGTCCAAAACTCAGAATCTTCCTCTTTCTTAATATCTTTCTTAAATACATACAAAAGTAGTTTATAGCTGCTAGAACTTCCTATAACAACTCAAACTACCCAAACTATGTAAACTACCTATTACATTTTAATTAAGGAGATCATAAAAATATCAATATTTTAACAATAAAGATGAATAAAACTTGAAATATCAATATATTTTTTCGATCTGGATGTGATTGGTTGCCGCTGGGCTCCCCTGATGTGTTGATGTGTCCTTCTGAGGTGTTGATGTGTCACTAGGTGAATCAATCATCCATGCCCTGCACTTTTTCCAAATTTCATTGTTGGTTTTAGGATAATTGACCACTTGTAATAATCCAACCTGAAAGTAGTGCTACAGGTAAAATTCGGCCTTTATGTAAACAAGGTCTTAACCATCCATAATAATTGAAAATGCCTATGCAAGGAATTGACAACTATGGCTCCTTTCAAGACTGAAGTTTTTTCATCAGTACTATCAATATTGATTTTTTTCCCACTAATAAAGGCTCATATGAATCCCAAGATAGAATATGTCCTTATAGATCCTAGCATGATGGCAGCCTAGCTCTGGTGCTTGGTAAAACATATTGTTGAACTTTTCTACAGCCTGCTTGATTTCTGTCAATTTCTTCTCTGCTGATTTCTTGCAAGAATTTTTCACAATCAACTTATTTATCTCTAAAACACACAATGTTCTACCTCTGATTTCATGCTCCTCTAGCTCTTGATGTGTCTTGGAATTGATAAAGTGAATAATTTTTTCTTCCCATAAAGCTCTCTTACGGAAATTTTGTTTATCAACAAGAATAAGTTCCTCTAAATCTTTGATTATGCTTTTTTCCTCTTACACTATAATCAGTGATTCCCAAATTTTTTTCATCCCTTCAATAATTTCATTCCACACAATATCCTATTCTTGAGTTAAATACATATTTCCTTGTAATTTTTCTTTAAGACTCTTGATTTCCTCATAAGCTATCTGGAAATCTGATTTATATTTATTAACTTCCCCTTCTTTGGCAAGCATTATCCTCTTTGATATATCAAGATCACTTTGATTTTTCTTATGAGAAATCTCTGCCATATTTAAAAATGAGCTCAACTGGGACAACCTAGCTACTCGATCTTCAGCTTTAGATGACATAACTATGGTGCAATTATATGATTCAATCTGACCCTACAAATTAATTGTTAACTCCTTTAATTTAGAAATTTCCTCCTCTTTCTGCAACAGCTCTTGTAAAAGACTTTGTTATTAATTTTCTACCTCTCCTACCTCTACTGCCATTCGATGCTCTCTAGTAGGTAACTTTGTATTTTTCTTCAATATATTAATTTATGATTCATCACGTTGTAATGACTTTTGTACAACCTATCTATCATTGGGGTCTACTCCAATTTTTACAATTATTTTCTTCAACTCTTAATTTTGATTCGAAAGGGCCCTGGAATTAGCCTTCTCTAATTTTAGCTTCTTAATCAACTTTCCTAACATATTTTCAACCTTATGAGCAACTACACTTGTTTTCATTAGGTCATTAACAATAAGTTTACCATTTTTCATATGTAAGTTAACTTTGTCAAGTAAAGGGATATTTTTAACATCAACAGTTATATTCATAGTTTTAAAACTGTTGGATGACCCTACTGTCATTTCAAATGGGTGAGAAAAAGAACTGATCCCTTTCTAAGTCCTTCGCATTCAACAATATGGTTTGATCAGGAGTAATCTGATACTCAGCTTCAGCCTCCATACTGGCTTTAATCATCTAATTCTTTTATGAAATTTGGGTAAATACTTGCTTGATCAAAGGAACTTGATCATGAATAACTTCCTGTCTTGATGGTGAAGCTGATGCATTTTGAGTGTCTCCTAATTAAATAAGGAAACCAGGTTGTGTGCTTGGTATCTCTTCCATTAACTTAGCTCTTTTTTCATCTCTTTGTTCTTCAACCTTAGAATCAATAGATTTCTCCATGCCTCTTTTAATTATCCTTTCAGATATGATTGGAGTCTGAATCTTGGTGCTACCATAGTCTGAAAAAACTTTGTTAGCTAAATTCTCAATTTCAAGCTTACTGTCATGAAAAAAAGCAGAATAACCATTTTCAACTCTCATGTTGGAGATCACCTTATGTGGTTCATAAGCCCATTTTTCACCTAACAACAAGTGCATGCTTTCTAACATCTAGTTAGCTTAATTTTTTGCTTGCCTCATATTCACTATGAATGGTCCTACAGACATAAGAAACTTAAATAAATGGCCCTTCTTCATTGGGACAAAATGTATATGATCTACATTTAGACTTTTTCTAATAAATTCCAAGGAAAACATTTTCATGGGAACAAATATAGGTAATATTTAAGGCTCAATTCCCACTCCATACAACCTAATTTATGAATAATCATCTTACACAAACCAATCTCCAAATTTACAACTGTCAGTAAGCTAAAGAAACTCTTGAGCCTTTGGTAGAAAGCATGGAGTAATTCCATCAAAATTTTATGAGCAATTTGCATGAAATATGTAGCAAAATAAAACATCCCTCCCTCATTTGGTTCATTTCTTATAACATCTGTCCAAAGCACCATTTATTGCCTTTTCTTATTTTCATCCATAATATTTAACCCCAAATGTATAAATTCTTCTACATTTTTATATAATAATAAATAAGTAATCAGTGATGGAAACCTGAAAGACCCAATGAGGGGCAGGCTCATAAAATGAGAAATAACATTATCTTGCTAGTAGGAGGGAATCTAACACGACATTGGGCTTCATAATTAAGGAAAATAACCCAAGCACCCAACTTTCAATTTGAGTTACATCCTTATTTCCAAGTATATTTGACAAAAATTGTGGTACTGGCTTGGCTTCTGCGTCAAAAATATCAATGGAAACTCTTTATCATCTGGCGAAAAACATCCTGCTTCCAGCTTTAGAAAGAAGACCACCTGTGTAAACTCCTGCCCTACAAGTTTGTCATATAGTGCCACCAATCATTCTTCAGTAAAATGAACGTAAGATTTTGACTCAGGATAATATACGGCTTGACAGATTAACTGATATGTGACTTGAAGAACACTCTCTCCTAAATTATTCATCACGGAACACTTGCTAAGGTATAATGCATACACTAGCCACTATATGAATTAGGGGAAAAGATGATTTTTCATGACACATGCAGACAAAACGCCATACTTGACCATGGCTGAGTAGAGGGTAGAACTCTTTTCATTACACTAGTAGAAAATGATGAAACTAATGACTAGGTGACTAAAAAAGTTAGTCACTGCAATTATTTCAAGTGAAATACTATTAAATTTGAGAAATTTTAAGTGACCGAACTAGAAGTGACTAACTTAAATGACTAATCTAGTCTAGGGATAAAATATACGACTAGATAATAAGTGACTAAACTAAAAGCGACTAACTTAAATGACTAATTTAGTCTAGGGATAAAATATACGACTAGATAATAAATGACTAAAGTAAAAGTGACTAGCTTAAATAACTAATTTAGTCTAGGATTAAAATATATGACTAGATAATAAGTGAAAAAATTAATAATGATTAATGCAAATGACTATTATAGTTCAAGAATAAAAATATGACCAAATAACAAGTACAAAAGTATATGAATTTGTCATTAATGTTAGTAATTTTTAATCGTATCACTCCATAAATGAAAATTTGCAATTTTGATACTGAAGTGTTACATTTCACTAAACGAGTCTCTTAATCCATCTGCAGTGTTGAGATTTAGAGACAAAGGGGTCTTTGAGTCCATCTACAGTGTTAAAATTCTGAATACTCTTTTGTCTCTAAAGTTTAACACTGTAGATGGATTCATCTACAATTAACATAAATATTGCATGTATCATCTATCTAATTTACACTAATGCCTTCATTATAGTTTTAGTAAAGGTAATATTTAGATAGTCAAATTAATATGTATATTTATATTTCTTTTGCCATAATGTTTAATCTTTAAACTTCATTGATTTATGTTAAAAGTGTGACTCTTGTTTTAAATCTAAGGTCAAATCTTCATATTTACATTTAATGAATAGATAAACATAACATTTCTTTTTGTAAGTCGATATTCATTCATATGGTGAAAAATATGTACAACCAATAAAGAAAAAAACAAGTGGTCTCACCCCGACTAGGTTTGTTGACCAATGTTTGCAACAAGTGACAAAAGTACAAAAATGAGGCTAAGCACAACATCCATAAATGAGAGGGTCAAAGACACCAAAATACATGTAATACATAAAAAACACATGAGAGCATACTAGTCATCCGACGTAATGGAAGCTGGGTTTTCCAGGGTTGTTCCTAGAGGGGGTGGCGGACGAAAGTTGCAATGGATGTGCCCTTCGAAGTGTGCGAGTCAAGTGTCCAACTTTTCCACTTTTTCTACAAGGTGATTTTGGCCTCGCTAGACCACCACCAATACTCACTCCCTGACCTGGCACTGGAAGTAGTGCATCCTATCCAAAGTGGCCATAAACTCAACATGCTCCTCCCTATGAACCCATTCCACTATGTCCACCTAATCTATCAGAGTTTCAATTAGGTCCCGACAGCTTTCTAGAAAACAATGTTGAATTTATCGCAGGTCGGGAGCTACACACCTACAAGTTCCCCATTTAGTTGTTCCTCCTTGCTTTCCACCACCTCGATGCTGTGTTTGTTGTGACCTTACACTTCCACCACCACGGGAGGCCTGTTTTCCTCCACCATGACCGCCTCGCATTCCCACACCAACAAGATGGGAGTGACTGACGGTCTTACCACCTCGGCGCACTCTGTCGATCCTACCACCACTATTTCCATATCATCTGAGCCAACAGATCATTTCTTGACTGGGGGTGAGGATTTCCCGTGCCGCGAGGATGGTCGCATTGTGATAAAACTAGGAGGGCCATCTCCAACTGTTATCAGATTTTGGTCTACTAGAACTTTCCCCTACCACCACACCCAAAAACCAGATCTCTCTTCACCCTTAAATTTCCTCAGGAAACCACACACTATGTCCCAACTACCATATTCCCACCAGTTGGGAAACTCAGCAAGAACCCGAACAACTGGAGATGGAGAAGGCGGGACGAACACACCCCAGTCTGACACTTCCCAAGAAGCTTCACACAACCGACACTAGGATATCAACTCTATGTATTCCAAGGCGACTCTCCTGTTGCCACTAGACACCAAGAACCACCCACCAAACCACCAGGCACACCAATTTCTAGACCAAGCACCAGAAATGGATAATTCCACATATAAGCACTGCCACCCCCAGCGATACATCCTTCAATACCACCTTCGTGCACCTCTATCAGACCAAAAACTCATAGATACTAAAAACCACAGAAGACCAAAATAAAAATTTCCCCCGTTGACACGTCGTAGTGTTCATGATTTCTATTTACTAGGCATTCAAATGAAAAATAAAGTGGAAAACGTGAGAGAGGGGGGATTTTTTTAATTTCCTTGGCACCTATATCTGCTACATATATCTATCTACATTTGGGGTTGTCCCTGGAAATAGAAGGACTCATGAGAAAATATATAGAAAAGGAGGTTCTATGAAACGTTGTGGCAGGTGTTCGACATGTTCAAGATTTCTATTTAATAGGCATTCAAATGAAAAAAAAGTGGAAAACGTGAGCGAGGGAGGAATTTTCTGATGTCCTCGGTGCCTATTGTTGCTATAGATATCTATCTACATTTGTGGTTGTCCCTAGTAATAAAAGAAGTCAGGAGAAAAGAGATAAAGAAGGAGGTTTTGTGAAAAGTGGTGGCAAGTGTTCATGAATGGATCGTGACAAGAAGCCCAAAACCCAAGTCCATCCCAATGATAATGGAGATGTGAACCCCAACTCCATAGGTATGCTCATTCTCATTCTTCTAGTTATCCTTCTATATTTCATTTATTTCTACATCTGCTTGTTTCTATTAGTAAGGCCTCCTAGATTGGTGGTTGATTGAGTAGAGAAGTTGTGCATGCAAGAGGGATAGATCAGTGACCCTTATTATCATTCTCTCCATGTTTCTTTTAGGGTAAATGACAAGTGAATGTTGCAATAAATGCATGTTCTTCCTTTTATGGGTGTGTATCAATAATTTTTTAAGGTTTCATTTCAACTCTTCCTAAGATGTTGGGTGCCATCACTTGTGGGATAAATAGCTTGGAAGGATGCATCACACTTAGTTTTTGGTTAACCCATAAATTTCACCTTTGCCCAAACCTCTTATTTATGCCTATGAAGAAGTGAATCTTGATGGTTTTCCTAATGACATGCCACCATATTCACTAGATAAACATGGTCCCATTGAAATTTTTTACTTATTTTGTCAGCTATGATCTACCATTTCAAAATTGAATCATGTTCCCCACCTCTATTATGACTACTTGGGCACACTAGTACCCTTGAGTTTATGCAACTATGTGGTAAAATTATAGATGCTAGTGTTTGAGTTATGTTTTCAGTAAGGGTAATTGATGAACCATGTGTCCCTCACTTTTAGATTTTCTTGATTGACAATGAAGTGTGAAACTTTATCAAGGGAATTTAAGTGAAGTCATTTATATTACAGATGGAATTATTACATTAGATTAAAATTGTGCTTTTTTATTATCCACATAAGTTCTAATTTGCTCATAATTAATATTGGACTTATTTCACAATTCCTTTGAAGTATATATCATTGGTTTGATTTTTCTTCATGCACATATGTACAAATGTCAAAAAGTGATTACAGTGAGATTAAGTAACTACATACAATAAACTAACTCTGCATCCAAATTCAATTATTTGTTGGCTATGGAATTTTTCTTTATAATCACTTATGATAATGAGAAGTAACTACATATGATAGGATCCAAAGTTATCCCTCAAACCAATGTAGAGATGCAATTATTTATTGGTTGTTGAATTCTTATTTATCATCACTTACAATAACTGACACTATATTTGGACTTTCTTAAGGAAAAATATCTTCACTTCCATAACTCGTAGGACTCCTCAAAATATTTTCACTTCCATCAATGACGATCCCTTTCAATATCAGTGTTTTATGCATTCCTCCAATCAACTCTTCATAGTCTCTATCTCTTGTTTCCCCTAGAAAGACATACATATTGGCTATATCCAAGCCCCATAGAACATACAAATACCTACAAGCACCAAATCTAATTTATAGTAATATGGATCTTGCTCAACAATAATTTATTGCATGGGCACTATTGAGCCAAAAATACTACATGTAGTTTCCAAAAGACTAAAATCATCAAATTAAATAATTGCATAGTCTAAAATTCATTATGGTAGTCAACTTGAGGTTGCCAATGTGTGGTGCATTTCTCAACTTTAACCAAATCATTAAGATATCAAATATTGGAACTTAGTCATATGCAAACTCAATATTCAAAATAGTTGGGCTTAACATTGATTGAAATAGTTAGGGTTAGATGAGTTTGTGCTAGTTTAGTATTCCATTTGATATGATCTAGAACTTAATTCTTTTAGTTGGGTTTATTTACTTCTTCCTGGAATTTTTTTGTTAATTATATCTTTTTTTTTTTGTTAATTTTTTTTAATTAGACACTAGTGAAACTACATGATCCAAGAATAACACTTAAATTAAAAAAAAAAATTTAACCAATCACTTAACCTCTACCAATATTCAGCGCCTTGAATTTTGAATTTTAAGTGCGGCAATATTTAGCGCCTCGAATTTTTGCGAATTTTTTATTTTGAGTGGCGGAAATATTCAGCACCTGGAAATTTTGATTTTGAGTGGCGGGAAGCATCGCATGAGTTTCTAAGGGATAGAAACTGTAGTAAATATTTCACTTCCCGGAATCAAAGTGGGTACTCTAAAACCCGCCTTCAAGCTGCACGAAAGGCATCAGAATTTGAGAAATTTGCAGATAGTTCTGGGGATCAATCCTCTCCGCCTCAATCTGAATGGAAGGATATCCACTAGGGTGTTTCCACCGCCCGAAATCCTGTCACCCAGCATGCTCCATCTCCCATCACTCGTTTTCAGCCCAGTGACACCTTTCCGCTCCGAGCCCTTTGATCTCCCCTCCAATTCGACGTCATGTGATGAATCTTCGATTTCACAGGAGGAGAGGGTCATTACGAAGAAGGGATTCTATTTGCATCCCTCGCCTCTTCAAACGCCAAGGGAAAGGGAGCCGTATCTGCTCCTTTTTGGTTCAGTGTAAAGAAGAAATAGGCACGACTACCAATTTGCAGCACCACAAATTTTTGGGTGGCATCGTATGAGTTTATAAGGGATAGAAATGAAACTTTAATTTTTCACTGCACGAATCCCCTTTTATTTTTCTGGTCGAGCTACATTCTTTTACTAGATGAGACATACATTTACAAGTTCTCAGTTCTGGTTGGAGTTGTTGGGACGCATATACCTGAGCTCGAGGGCCGATATTCCACATTCCATCTGTTGGACGAATATGCTGAGAAGGGTTGAGTATTCATATTGATTAGCACGAGTTTCCTAACCATATAATAGCTGTTGTGCACCCTTGCAACGACCAAACAAATTACTCTCTAAAGGTTTCATATAAGCTAAATGAGTGTGAGTTTACACTATACAGAGGTCCTGGCATCACTAACTCGTGTATTGACTGCTTCTCACTAAGGGAAACATGAGTTCCTTATCTCTGGTATGGGTGAATGCAAACATCTGCGCATAAAATTAACTTCTGGACTCTTCATTGCATGTGAAACAGTCATCTGGAAACTAGCAAAAGAAATGCACCAGTCCTAGGTTCTATAGTCAGTGTCCCTTATTTAAAATTGTTTATTCACAGCATAAAATATTGGTAGTCTTCTGGCTGTAATGGATGTCATTCTGGGAATTAATATGAATACTCTTTACTCCTATCTCTGAGTTATATTTGGCAGTCATGTGTGAATATTATGCTTGGAATATGTCAGTTTGAACTTTGGGTGGTTTATTTTCGGTGCATGTCATTTAATATGAGTATCTAACTGTTAGTAAAGCGCCTACAGGACAAATTGTTTGACATAGATATGAATGAAAATTTCACATAAACCCAGAAAGCTATTGCAAGGAATTTTACTACCAGGGTGATGGTGGGGCTGATAGTGCACCCATAATTTTTTTTTGACAGAGATATGAATGAAAATTTCACATAAACCCATAAATATATTGCAAGGAATTTTACAACCAGGGCGATGGTGAGGCTGATAGTGCATTGAATCTAGACTATACATTGGGCAAATTGAGTAGGAATACTGGCATAGGTCCGTATAACCCTTGTCATGATATGGACATTGAAGTTGCCAACCTCTGGTTCAAATATTGGAACTAAGACCTATGCAATCTCTAGCTTCACAATAGCTAGGTTCAGTACTGATTGACCCTAGTGTGTGCTAGGTTAATATTTTTTTTTATTGGGCTGATTCTCCGGTATTTTTTATAATATTTTATCTTGACTAGATATCGAATCAAGCTACATTGTGGAAGTCAGGTGGAGATGGGTTAATTCATTCAAACTGTGTGTGATGGTGCATTGTATACATTGAATATGGACACATTCACGCTGAGATTTCCAATGCCCGGTGCATTTATTGAGAACCCAAATGCTCAACATATTAATATTACAAATCAGACATATGCAAAACTCAAGCTTTATAATTTCCCAGTTTTATATCTAGAATAGGTTCGATATACCTCCCATGTTTGATATTGAGTGCAAAATAACTCCATAGACCTATTAAATTTCAGTAATGAACTTAACTCTAAATTATGCCAAAGTAATAACCATGCACAATAACACTTAGAACAAACATATACTTTGGGAAAGTGGATATGTTTGCTAATAAAATGCTAATAAAAGTTGATGCTTCTATATGTATATGTTTGCTTGTTGCCTGTAGAACACATGAAAATCTAGAGCTAGGAGAGTCTGTGGCAGAACACATTTTCAGGTTGGACCCTAAGAATCCTGCACCTTATGTGCTTCTATCAAGCATCTACGCTACAACTAGCAGGTGGAGGGCACATTGAAAGGTACGAAAAATGATGAAAGAAAAATTTATAAAAGAAACACACACTTGGATGTAGCTGGATTGAGGTAAATAAACATGAGAGAGATTGCATTAAAAAATGGAACAAATATATAGGAGGTTTGACATATTAGACATTGAAATGAAGGTCACAGTTTATGTTCTCAATGATGTTTATAGGAGGTTTGAGATATTGGCCTTTGACATGAAGGTCATGAAGGTCACAGGTTATGTTCTCAATCATGTTTATAGGAGGTTTGAGATATTGGCCTTTGACATGAATGTCACAGGTTATGTTCTCAATGATGTTTATATTGAATTATTTAGGAGGAGAACCAGCCTAAATGCCACCATGAGAGAGGTTGGCAATTGAATTAGACTATTAAAGGTGTTTTCTATAACGGTCGTTCGATTTGTTGTAAACCCTCCAGTCTGACTACTACACTGCCACTATGTCTATCTCAAAAATTTGCTAGAGGAATTTCTGAGGCATTCCAACTGACCAGCATCAAGAATGGGTAGTGTCACTCGAGGGGTTAGCAGCCACATTCAATGAAGCAAGCTATAAAAGGCATGGGCATGTTGAATCTTTCATTGTTTGTAGGGGACTAATGTCTAAGGTTTGTTTCAGATTCTAATAGAGCAGAGCAGTTGAAGATCTACTCTCTGCTTTTGGCCCCGATTGATAGGGAAATATGGCCAAAATTATTTTATATTAAAATCAACAGTTACTTATAGGATAGGGTATTTTATTTAAATCATTTAAAACTGTAACTCTCAAATTGTAATCCAATAAAACAACATTCTGATCGGAGCTTTAACTATCAAAGAAGCACATCCATACAACATTCGATACGATAATATATATATCTAGATATGTATATGTGTGTGGAACAACCATAACTCTCTCCCCTTAATAACTTCAAACCAAGTAAGGAATTATTCGCCTGATAAACATTCTGTTCATTGGATTATAAGCCATCACAGATGAATTGAAATCTAATAGAATATATAAAATAAATTATACATTACATTCTATTAAATAAATTATACATTAAATTCTTAATTGTTGGACATTTGTTATCAGTGTAGCTGGGCATTTGGCTAGATTTGTGCTAGCAACTACCTATTTTGAATTGCCTAGTTTGAACTCCCTGGGTTTCCCAAGGGGCTGGCGATGGGTTAACAATAGCTTGGCTCAAATTCCTGGATTAGGCTCCCAAACTAGTTTGAGAGGGATGCCATCCATCCATGTTGATATCTATGATTACAGGGGAATATAGGGAAGAATACAAAGAAATGAATATGTGGATTACATCCATGAATATAGAAAAAAGGAAATTAATATAGGGATTGCATCCATGGAGTAACGAATATAGGGATGGCATCCGTCCATGGTATAGGAAAGAGTATCAAGAAACATCTCTTTGGAAAAAATACATTAAATCCATAATGTCCATAAAATTCTCTTTGAAAATAAAATTCTGCAATTCATGCACCAACTAATAATCAGCTTTCGAAACTTTCTCAAATGACCTCGTAAGCTCTTCACCAATGCTTTAATACTTGGAAGCTCCTCCAACTCTATGCATCAGCGAGTGTTCAAGATTTGAAGTTTTGAAACATCAGGAAGCCCTCTTACTCTCGTCAATACGCACTGGTCTCCACTTTTAGGATTATCAGAGTTGTTGGAAATGATCCAACCTACCAGACCGTTACAATTCTTAATTCCGACATCTTGAAGGTTGAAGAAAACATCTTCAGAATATGATATGCTTCAGAAGAGTCTTTTAAATTGCTAAATGTTTCAATTCACCTCCATTCTTTTTTGAATGGCGCGTTTCTTCACTAAAAATCCTCTATTGAGAATCAACATTCTAATGGAATCGAGCAAAAGTTGAGCTCCAATTCCTTCAAGCTCCTTATAAGACCAAATGAAAGTATTTCCAAAGATTTTCTTTTTAAATGCAGAAATTAGGAATATGGAAACCTCTCCAAATGGGAGAAGGTGGTCAAGAAAATGATTAGTTAAGTTGCCAAAGGAACCTGTTAAACCTTGCAAATTGGAACAGCCGAAGAAGTCAATCCTCTGTAGGTTTAATATTACAACTCAGACGTATACAAAACTCAAGCTTTATAATTGCCCGGTTTGATATCTAGAAGTAGGTTTGATATGCCTCCCATGTTTGATATTGAGTGCAGAATAACTACACAAACCTATTAAATGTTAATAATAAAATTAACTCTGAATTATGCCAAAGTAATAACCATGCACAATAGAACTTAGAACAAACATATACTTTGGGAAAGTGGATAAGTATGTGTATGTTGATAAGTGGGAAATGAATTTCCTAAGTATATTTAATTATTTTTTCTTAAATATTCACAAGTTATATATGGTGTCAAAGGAAAACTGGGTAGCTTGATGACTATAAGTAGACAAGCACACCAATGCAAAAGTCATATGGTAATTGTTATATATTTTCCTCTCCGACTCTAAGCTATATCTTGCTCTTCATCAACATTAAAAAACATATCTAGTTTTTATATTCATATAGTTCTAGAATTTTGGAATCAGTCCCCACCACACATTACTAGCTTTTTTAGCATTGGGGGTTTGACAACATTGGTTTGAGAACTTTTTTCTCAGAAAGGCTTAGTACATAATCATGAAATCCCTACCCATATTTAGCCATTTCTATGCAGTTCTTGACTTTTCATCATGAACTCCTTGACTTTTACTCCTTGTTGTTTATGAACTCTACATCAAGGTTGAATTGACCTTATTGTGTAAAGCATCAATTTCTTCTTTAGACAACTGCATCCTTGATTTGTAGCTACCGATGACTGCAACTTTTTACCTGCAGTTCTTTGAAATGCAAAACCATGATGCTATTAAGGCTCTTAATATCTATAGGTGAGCTCGTAAACAGGTGTAGTTGGAAATCTATTGTTCCGGAAGTGTTGTAATTGATGTCTTCAGTTTCAAACCCTATCAAAACAGTGCATATACCTGTACTTTTTTTTTAAGGATGATTGTGATCCAGCGTTACTTTTTTCCAAAAACAAATGCTTTAGTGGCATTCCCTCTTAACATATTTGAAGTTTTTATCATTGTTTACTTCCTCTCATGATGCATATACATACTTTACTATTCATTTCCAAATGTTTAGTTTACGAAAACAATTTTTGTGGCAATATTTCTAGTGGATTCATTAATTCATTAGATGTTGTGATGTCTCATTGAGTCATTACATAGTAGGAGAAGAGGAGTGCATTGCAACATCTTGACTTGCTAGTTCCCTAGTAGGACAAATGACAAGAACAAGAATAGGTGGTCTTTTATGAGTTTGGAGAACTAGTGACTTGACTATCACCTCAATAGAAGGAAATAGTAATGCTACTGTCACTGTCTTCCTTTGTGTTTGTCAATTGAGCCATCTACTTTGCACTTTTCCTTGAAGATCCATTTAACCATTTGCACTTTTTCCTTTAGGAATATCCTCAAGTTCTAGTGTTTCATTTCTCTGTATGGAATCACATTCAACCTCTGTTACTTTTTCCCATTCTTCTTTCCATTTGCATTGAATCACATTCTACCATAATTGTGGTGAATTTGTGATCAAAGCCATATATAACTGTTGTAAAGTAGACTATTGCAATATTATTGATTTCTTGCTTCCTTTATTGCTTTCAGGTAGTTCATGTAGCTTTGAGTCATCTAGTGTTCACAAATGTTGTTTCAGAATATTCTTGGGCATTGATGATGTTCTCACTGCTAGCATTCCAGAATCTTCTTGGGCATTGATGATTTTGTCACTGCTAGCGTTCCAGAATCTTCTTGGGCTTTGACGATGTCCTCACTATTAACATTCCAAAATATTCTTGGGATTTGGTGATGTCCTTAGTACTAGCTTTGACATCATTGACTTCATTATCACTAGATTCTTGATTGCTCCTTTGTTCTTGACTTAGAATGCTTTCTTCTGCTACCTTTTTACCTTTTTCTTCAATAGGCCATGGCACTTCAATTTCATTTGAATTACCTTGGATATAGTCGTCCTCAAATATAACATCTCTGCTGAGTGTATCTTTTTCCAAATAAAAAATTTGATATCCCATAGACCCTCCATTGTACCCTATCAAAAATACTGCTAACCTTTATCCTCATGCTTATGCACTTTTTTGAGAAACAAGTACACAAACATTGCAAAGAAACACTATGGGATGACTCTCCCTTGGTTTCTCATCACTTCATGCTTCTTTAGGTGTAACATCCCTTGAAATTTTCATTGTATTTCTATCAAAAAAATACACTGGTGTACTAATTTCTTCAACTTAAAAATTATTTGATAGATTTTACCTTTTATCATTCTCCTCGCCATCTCTACATCTATCCTTCCTTTGCAACATTTCTTTCTCTATGAATGCCATGAGACTTGTAATACCTATAAAGTATTGAAATGATGGTGTAATATTCACTTGTGGCCTCATGCCAACCTTACATGTAATCAAGGCTATAAGTCTACACATGTGCAACCACAACATTTTATTGTATTTTTTCAATATATACTATTTTAGGCTAACTCCAACGTAGTCAACTTCCTTGGAGCTAGCACCCCACTAGCCATCTCTACATCTATCCTCAATTTGTCAAGATGTCCTCACTATTAACATTCCAAAATCTTCTTGGGCTTTGGTGATGTCCTTAGTACTAGCTTTGTCATCATTATTTTCATCACAAATTCTTTTGTCATGAGCTAAGTGTTGTCTTATGTTATTCTTTAGCTTATGGGCACCTACATCTCATATTTTTCATGTTCATGGGTTCATCTTCTCTCCACTTTATGTTTATGCTTTTTATTTATTTATGCTTTTTTGGTTGTTTACATTCAATCCTTGTTTATCTCTTGTAATCTCAACATGGTATCAGATTAGGTGTGAACTTGCCTCTTTAGATTATCTCATTTCTTCGAGTGTTTTCTAAAGTTTTTCCTTGGGTTTCACCCATCTTCAATGGCACACTGCAATGTTATTCCAGAAGTGGTTCAAAATCATCTTTTCTAAGGTTTCTTCCCTTTATAGCTTTCAAGGCTCAATTTTTACTATTTTGATCAAGGGAATTTCTTAGCGATGGAATTTTTTGGGTTAATTAGTCAATCTGTTAGACTAATGGGTGGTGGCATTTCCCAACAGTTGCAAGACTAGGGTTTTTAGATCATCTTAATTTTAGATTTTCAAACCCTTCTTTCATGCACACCTTATTAGGTGTATGCAAGGGATCTCTTAATCCCTTTTATCTTTAAATTTATACTTTTCCCTAATCAAAGTGGTTCATTATTCTTGGGTAGATTTTATTTAGGATGCTACTAACACACATTTATTTGCACATATTTTACTGCACTATGCATGTTGGGCTCTACCCATTTCAGGATATGATGATTTGGCTCATTCATCATTGGAGGCTTTCCTTATTTTTTAGGAAATTTTTGTTTTATAGTGGATGCCATGGTTGATGATGTGAGGCATATGTAGAAAAATCTAACTAGCTGGCAACCTTCACAGTTTTAAGTTTTTGCTCAAATATATTTTCGACAGTACCAAAATAGAAGGTCTGATATACTTGAAGTAAACACAAGGCTCTAAAATATTACTGTTACACAACCTATTAGCTTTGTAACCTATGCTATTTTATATTTTCTAACAACCTTGCCCTGTATCAGGAATTGTTAAGCTTTGCACTGACTGATAAGAACCTACTTTTGTCATCTATGGGTCTTATTCCTTTTTTTCTTGCAAGCTAATGTGTTATTAACTTATATATATATATATATATATATATATCATTCCCAACTCGTTTATTCCAAACTTGTTTGATTGTGATCGTGCAAAAGCAATTTTTTTAGGACCAAAGTAAATTGATCATATAGTGCCTTGAAGCAATTGTTAGTTTTTTTTAAGAAATGAAAAAGGGTCATATAGATCAGTTTGTATGTTGTATAGGGGTTGAATAAATGATCCATAAGTGACAAGTCTGTGTCAGTCATGGCAAAACCAAAGTGGTTGAAATAAGGGTCAAACCCTTCTGCTAATAGGGAAAGAAAATTGTGTGAAGAAGGGGCGGCCGTGATTTTGGTTGGTAGAAAAGGATCTACTAGTATCACCTCAAAGAAGCACATAGTTTTGAGTGTATTTTTCCAAGAGAGGTGGGAAGGTATTGTCAACAGTTGTTGGTGGAAGAACCGTGGTCTGCATGCAATTATGCACTCGACAAAAACATAACCACAAGAAGCATAAGGTGGAAACTCACTAAGAAGGAAGAAACACAGGCTAGACTAGTCGACACCACTCAACTGTTGAGAAATCGTGAGGGAAAAGACACACAAATGATTGATAGAAGGGCAATTGTCAGCATAGTTTGTGGATGGAGGAGTGTTATCAGAGATAGCTAGACTTGTGTCAGTGCAGGTTTAGTAGCCACCACACGTGGTCGAGTAGCCTAGTTGAAGCCGCAGTGACGGGCCTTCAGGCACAATTCGACCGAGAATTGGAGCAACTGCAGTTGACAAGCGGGGAATCACATAGATCGTAGACATAGGTAAGCAGGTGGGATGTCGGGTCGGGTGCAGGAGCCTACATCAAACTTCCCGTGCTTACATCCAAAATAGTCTTGCCTTCAAAATGGTGCATGTTCTCAAATATAGTTGTTTAAAAAGGATATATCCTCACGTCTCACATTTGGGAAAAGAGTTGTAGGGAATCTCCACAATTCCCTCGCTGCCCATGTCTTTCCTTGTACCAAATCACTAACATTTGTGCATATCATTTACTAAACAACAGATATTTTCTCTCTTCAACATTTCATAATTGTAATGAAAAATTGCCTCAAGATGTCGATTATCAACGAACTTTTCCTCATGAGAAGGTGTCTTATCTTGAGGAGCAATTTTCTCATCAACCAACCATTTTGAGGTAACTTATAAAGAGGATGATAGAATAAATTTAAGAGAGATAGTTAAAGATGACTTCATATTTCCCTAGTTTTGTAGGGGAGGTGGGTAATGAGGCATTAATGGATCAAATATAAAAGGAAGAATTACAAACGATTTTGCATTGTTTCCAAAAGTATAAGAACCCTCAGTCACTTCGCAGGACAATATAATTCTTCTAGTGGTTCTATGACTTCCTTCAAAAAAACCAAGAATTGTTGACAAATTAAAATACACAAGCATGATTTGGGAGCTTTCGATTCAACATTTCAGGCTTTAATCTCAAAAATTAGACAATAATGAGATGATTTCAAACCCATATCACTATGTAATTGCATCTAGAAAATCATTGCAAAATGATTTCATGTAGGGTCAAAATCCACTAAGTTGATTCCATGTCATTAGAACAATTTTGCATCATTCTTGGGAAACAAATCCATTACAGAATAGGAGTAGCCCAAGAAGTAATTTATAACATCAAACCAAAAAATTACAAGCAATGTTAGTGAGTTTGTCATTCCAAGGCATATGATAGAGAAAATTGGCTTTATTTAGGGCTACTCATTCATATATGGTTTAGTGTGCAATTGGTTAACCAGATTATGAACTATCTTTCCTCAATATCTTTGCAATTCTAATTAATGGCTCAGCCTATTCTTCTATCATGCCTACAAGAGACCATGGGTAAGTATGACTAATGGCACCTCTACTATTTTTTACTGTAGAGTAGGTGGTCTCAACAGAGTTATAACAGAGTCAAAAAGAACTATAAGCTTGACAACTATACAAATAGGAATTGCCCTAAATTTGACATATTTACTCTTTGTTGATTAAGTTTTTCTTTTGGATGATAGGACCAAGGCAGATGCAATTATGCTGAAGGACCCCACCCTTGAGGAACTAAAATTCCCACCTTAAAAACTACTAGGTCAAGTACTCTATAGAGATCACTTCCATTCCATACTTTCTTCCCATTTATAGCTGTAATGATGTCTCCCAAGACAGGCCAGCCATAAGCATCTCATTTTGTTGTTTTCAGTCCAGCTTTTCTAGCTGGTCCATCTACAGGACCATCAAGCACCATAAATCTAGTGACACCCAATTTCTCAACAGACTCATCCAGTGCAAATTTATTACCCAAAATTGGTCAAGTAATTTTCCGAAAATTTACTAATTGATCAACAATGACACTTACAGATCTACTGGAATTCAAAATCCCACACCAGGTGATGCTCCTGATGGAGAGTACATAGAAGTGTTTATGCCAATCAAATTTCTTGAACTATCAATAAGAGGACCTCCAATGGTCCTTTACCATATGTTTGAATCACATTGTGTATTGGATGGCCAGTTGTAGCTGAACTTATCTACCTGGAAAGCCCACTAATGATAAAAATCATCAAGGTGTGATCCAAACCAAATGGATTCCCAATTGCATACACTTTTTTTCCTACAAAAATATTTGCAGAAATTTCAACTGCCATGGGTATTAATTTATCTTTTGGTGCATTCATCCATAGCACTGCAACATCATTATCTTGATCATCTCCAACTACCTTTGTGTCATGTCTTGACTGAACACCAATAGTTACACTCAAATATAACAAGAAATTCCTGTCCTAATATGCTTTAGAAATATCTAAAACTGTCTATAATATTGCTTACTTACCACTTGTAGATTTCATGAATCAATTTGGAAAGGGTCTCATTAGTAAGATCCAAGATAAGCAGGTGGGAGAGCTTTAATTTTGACTGTCAGTTTATTTCAAAATAACACATGAAAATGCACCAAAATGCATGTATAGACTCTTTATAAGTTATAACTACTCATCTGAGCAGCATGCCTAAAAAATGCTTATGCAATTTGAGATATTTCATCAAAAGGCCGATTTCCAACATCATCTCTACTTTAAGTAGATATTGTTGGATGAAAGAGAAGTTTGCTAGCATTGATGCTAAAGTAATAGGGTTGGTTCCTGCAGCTGACATAGAAGGAATTTTGACACTATGAAGTTCGGTTACTACTTGGGATATTTACAAAGTGTTGTTGCAGGGACATGAAAATTTGGTTGAACACTTTTGTACTCTCCTTGATTGTAAGTTAGATATCCTACAAACCATCTAATATGGTTAGGCTCCTTTCAGGTAAGGATGGGCTTCCTTGACCCTATATAATGATGTGTACAATTTGGGGATTGTTGTAGCTCCTGGAACAATATCTTGGTTTGGTACCTGATGTGGATCTCATGTTTGAGTGTATGGATAGGCCCACGATTAGAAGACCATAATATGATTTGGGCAAGAAATCACCACCTCCTTTATTTTGGTACTGTAGCAATGGACATTTTTTCTAGATGGTGCACTTTCTGGAGGTTTCTCTGACACAAGAACTAACTTAGAGGCACCAAAAGTTTCAACATTTTGGGTAGCAGTTTCATAAAAGGAGAATAAAAGTTCTTCCAATGTTTCTGTGAAGAATAATGTTGCAAATATTGGTGATGCTGTCAAGGTAGTTGTCAACAAGAAGAAGAAAAAGAAGATTTTTTTTTTTCCCAGTAAGACAAATGCTGCAGCTCCCATTGGTGATTTATATAATGCTTATAAGGTTCAAGAGGAGGAGGAACATGTGAACCTTCCAGAACCATCCAAAGTAGTAAACAATGCTGTCAAGAGTAAGACTTCTTCAAAAGAGCCTGAGAAGAAAGTCCTGAAAGAAGTGGATGACAGAAAATATGTAGCTGAGCTTTCAACTCCTATGAGTCAAGTAGTTATTTTAGTTACTAAATAGTCAGGAGACAAAAAATACTCCAGTGATTGTTTTTTGACAATCAAGGATCGGTGCAAAGATCTACCAAATCATTTTGAAATTTTCCTAGACGCTGTTGAATTACTTGGAAATTCCCAAGCACTTGCAAGTCATGTAGGAGAGGCTGATGCGTTAACAAGCATTGCAAGAGGTCTTGAAATTCAGCCGAGTGGGAATTATCTACTTGAACGTCGTGGGAGAAATATGGCTAGTTTGGATGATGATAGATGGGCCAAGCCAGTGGATGCTTTTGCTGCTGGCTGTGATATGCAGATGGATGCGGGTCTAAGTGGCTCCTCTTCTGTGTTTCGACTAGGCCAAATTTATAATATTGGCTTTGAAAGAAATACTTGTGCAGCACAAATGAGTATGAATGGCATCCTTCCTGGAGGGCCTTATGTGCAAGCACCATTTCCACAAATTGGACTAGCGAGAAATAATTCTGATGCTGATAGGTGGCAGCATGCTTCTGGTTTTCAAAAGGGTTTGATTCCTCCTCCACAGCCTTCTCTGCCCACAATTCATAAATCATAGAACCGATATGAAGTGGGCAAGGTTTTTCATGAAGATCAATTGAAAAAATGACAAATTAAATCCATCCTTAATAAATTAATGCCCCAAAACTTTGAAAAACTTTTTGAACAGGTCAAAGAAGTGAAAATTGACTCTGCATCATGTCTTCATGGTATAATATCTCAAATATTTGACAAAGCCTTGATGGAGCCGACGTTTTGTTAAATGTATGCAAAATTCTGTTTTTAACTTGCTGCAGGATTATCAAATTTTTATGAAGATAATGAGAAGGTTGTTTTCAAGCGAGTTCTTTTGAACAAATTTCAAGAAGAATTTGAAAAATATTAAAGAGAATAGGCATAGGCTAAGAAAGAAGAAGATGATGGTCAAAAAATCCTTTCAATAGAAGAAATACGGGAGAAGAAGGCTGTAGAACAGCGACGAATGCTAGGAAATATAAGGTTTATTGGTGAGCTTTATAAATAAAGTATGCTGATTGAAAGAATTATGCATGCATTCATCAGGAAATTAATTGGTGAATTTCAACATGCAAAGGACGAAAATATTGAATCTTTGTGCAAACTGATGAGCACTATTGGTCATATGATTGACCATTCAAAGGCCAAGGAACATATTGATGCTTATTTTGATAGGATGAAAAAAATGTCCAATACCCAAGGAATTCCCTCTAGGTTGAGGTTCCTTTTGAAGGATTTGATTTATCTGAGGAGGAATGGATGGCAACAAATGTGGAAAGTTGAGGGCCCCAAGAAGATAGAGGAAGTGCATCAAGATTTTGTGCAAGAACTACATGGATAGGGAGGCCGCTCTCGAGGTACCAATATAGGGAAGTGCATATATCGTAGTCATAGGTAAGTAGGTGGACTCTCGGGTCAGGTGCAGGATCTTGCGTCAAACCTTGCGCCTACATCCAAAGTAGTCTTGCCTTCAAAATGGTGCATGTTCTCAAATATAGTTTTTTAATATGAATATGTCCTCACATGTCACATTTGGGAAAAGAGTTGTAGGGAATCTCCACAATTATCTTACTTCCCATGTCTTTCCTTGTACCAAATCACTAACATTTGTGCATAGCCTTTACTAAATAGCCAATCTTTTCTCTCTTCAACATCTCATAATTATAATGAAAAATTTCCTCAAGATGGTGTTTATCAATGAAATTTTCCTCATGAGAATGTGTGTCATCTCGAGGAGCAATTTGCTCATCAAAAAACCATTTTGAGGGAATTTATAAAGAGGATGATATAATAAATTTAAGAAATATTCTTAAAGATGACTTCATATTTCCTAGTTTTGTGGGTGAGGTGGGTAATGAGGCATTGATGGATCAAATATCAAAGGAAGAATTACAAACAATTTTTCACTGTTTCCAAAAGTATAAGAACCCTCAGCCACTTCACAGTAAAATATAATTATTCTAGGGTTCTATGACCTCTTTCAAATAGAGCAACTAAGAATTTTTGACAAATTAAAATACACATGCAGGATTTGGGATCTTTCAATTCAACATTTCAGGCTTTAATCCTTAAAATTAGACAAGAATGAGATGATTTCAGACCCATATCACTATGTAATTGCATCTACAAAATCATTGCAAAAATTAGTGCATGTAGGGTCAAAATCTACTAAGCTGATTATGTGTCATTAGAACAAATTTTCATCCTTACTGGGAAACAAATCATTATGGAATAGGAGTAGCCCAAGAAGGAATTTATAACATCAAACCAAAAAATTACAAGCAATGTTAGTTATTTTTTCTTTCCAAGGCATATGATAGAGAAAACTAGCTTTATTTCAGGCTACTCATCCATATAGGGTTCAATGTGCAATTGGTTAACTAGATAGTGAATTGTCTTTCCTCAATATTTTTGCAATTCTAATTAATGGCTCAACCTATTCTTCTATCATGCCTAAAAGTTACCATGGGTAGGTATAACTAATTAATGACTACTTTTGTATTTTTTACTGTAGAGTAGGTGGTCTCAACAGAGTTGTAACAGAAACAAATCAGATTCAAATTTTATAGATATAAAAGATAAAAACAAATGTCAATGTCTTTGTTTGATTGTTACTTGACTATGATGTAGGTTATAGGAAATGTGATTAGAAAAAGGATGGGGAAACAATGCATATCACGTCTTGGATATGGTTCATTCATTATTAGAGATCGCTTAGCCACTTGAGCCATCACCTTTGGAAATGTTTTTAGTAGGAATTACTATGGTTTTTAATGTTGTGATTATTTCACCTCATGGTTATTTTGAGCAAGAATTTTTTTTAAGAATGCTAGACACGACATCGGTGGATAGGTAAACAAATATTTTATAATTGCAATTTCCATTCCATGATATTCTCTCTTTATTGTTTGATTGTATTTTGGATGTTTCTTTTGATTTTGTTTTGTCTTTTAACTATGAAATTGAAAATACTTAGTATCATGTTCATTTAAACAAAAACCAAATCTTGAAGATGAAATTACTATTACGCTATATTGATTGGAATCCTTATAGCTATTTTGTGTTAAAATATTTCCATGACTATCAGAAAAGGTTACTTTCATGTTGTTATTTGAGTAAATGTTGTTTATGTACTTGAATAAGTTCATGCATTAGAAAATGAAATGTTGTTGTGAATAAAACGATAAGGATTAAACATCACACCTCATATTATTTGTTTTCACAAGTTATCTACAGCTTGAGCTTTTTAGCATATAACTTAGTTGACATGAATTTTCCTAAGCTTTCATTGAAATTTGAATACTAAGTTACTAAGGTGTTATTTTATATATATGGTGACATTTTATTTGCTTTGTTTATACAGGTTATCTGGCCACATTATAGTGGCCATTATCTCCCCAATGAAGAAAATTTATTCAAGTTTCTTACTTGTATGGGGGAAAATGGCTTTGACATTGTTGATGTTGAGGTATATGTAGAATAAACTATTTATAGTCTAATTTAGTTTATATTCTAGTGTTCATTTTCCTTCATGTATTACACTCTACATTGTATCCTCTTTTGTTTTTCATAAAATGAACTCATTATATTTGATGGTAAGAAGCAGGAATTGAAAAAAGAGGGGAGTAATAACATTGGAGCGACAAATGCAAAAAGAGAGAGAGAAGAACTGGTCTGTTGATACCCTTAGAGCCAATATCCCACATAAGACACACATATAAAGACTGATGGTCAAGTCTTTCGAGTTTGTGAATTCACCTACAATGCCTTGACAACACAACAATAATGTTTTGAAGTGATGAAACATCATTTTGTGTGTAAATTGTAGTCCAACCAATATTAAGTTGGAAACCCATATTGTAATGCTTTAACATTTCATATATTATAATTTAAGTGGTTGAAATTATTTATAGTTGCATTTGATATTGTTTAGTATTGTAATTAACATATGCAAATTTGTGTTTTCATATTAGATGAACATGGACATTGTATGACATTTTTAAAATCATACAAATTAATTTATGTTTATTCATAATAAACACAAAATCAATTTGAAACTAATAAATTAGTAGTTTATATTGATTAACGATGAACATCAATAAAATGAATATACGACTAAATTAGTCATTTATAATAATTATTAATGAAAGTAAATGAAATGAATATAAACTACTAAATTAGTCGTTTATATAATGAATGAAACTAACAAAAAAAGATAAATGACTAATGCAAATGATAAATTTGTGATTAAAAATGACGACTAAATTTTGCATATATACAACTATTAGTAGCTAATTTACAGTATCTTATAACACGACCAAAATTTAATCATATTTCTTCGGTCATTAATTGGTTTCAATCTATGACTAAAACTTGCATATATATGGCTATTAGTAGCTAATTTACAGTATCTTATAACACGACCAACATTTTGGTCATATTTCTTTGGTCATTAATTGGTTTTCTTGGGTGATCATATAGTAATATATTTTGTTGTATATTTGGTCATTAATTGTGACAATTAATGACCAAATCATAAATTAAATCAATGACCAAATTAATGACCAAATCAGTGACTAAATTAATGATCAAACCAATGACTAAATTAATGATCAAATCACTGACTAAATTAATGATCAAATATATTACTAGATAACAAAATTGAGATAACCAATTAATGACTAAGCTAAAAATGACTAAAAGTTGGTCGCGTTATAAGATACTGTAAATTAGCTACTATTGGTCACCGACCGAGAAATAGTCGTTTATATGCAAATTTTAGTCATTTTTTTAGTAATTAATTAGCCATTTTCTACTAGTGTTAAGTAGGACTTGCTGGTAAAAGGGTAAATGCTCAACCCTGCACATGGTGACTTTGACGTGTTTCTCGGTAGCCATAGACGGGATGTGGCTAGAAGAGTCAGATAAGGACGACTATTTAGCCATGAATTTACCCAGGCTGGCGACCAAACAAGCATAGACGTAATAAATTAAGCCACTCACCAACTCGCAGAAATTGGGGATGAAAACCAATAATAAGGAAAGAAGAAACTTGAAAATTTTTTATAGATGACGCGGGATTTTGGAAATGAATGAGAATTGATTGCCTAACATGAAAGATAACGGAAACATGATGTGGCATATGAGCTAGTTCATTAATTGGTAGTTTCCTGGGTTTCCTACACCACTGTGGGAGTGCTTTGGAGTACGGCGAATGATCTAGGGTAAATTCCTAATACCCTTAACCAAGACCTTTTACTTCAGCTAATGGGTTAGGATTACAATTTATCAAAAGAGTTAATGAACATAAATGAACAACTTCTTGTTGTAAAGAAGAAAAACATAACAAGCATGTGCAACATGAGACATTGATAACGGAGTTCATCTAGGAGGGAGAAAATCTCCAGGCCTTGGTGTCAAAATGGTGTAGGCCACCGCATTAAGTGTTGTAACGAGTGTAGATGTACATGGATAGTTTCCTCACTAGCGTACAACCAAAATTCCCTCACGTGGGAGTGCTTATACCTCTCTACAAGATGTCCCACTTCCAAAACTTTCATTCATAAAAGAGACTCTTATTAGTATGACAACAACTCACACATAATGACTATGAGTATCCCGCCAATATGGAAAACAAAGGGATCTCAAAAAGCATACATGTGACAATGAGTATCCCACCAACATGGAAACAAATGGATCTAAAACCTAATACAAATCCATGATAGGAAATACATCTCAGATCAATGCTTATTATACCTTCTCTGGTGATCCCTGGTGTGATCATGGTGACAGGAGCTCGTCTTAGCTCTCTCACTGCAACATGCATTACCATGGAATGATGGCAAAGTGTTCCCATCATTCCTCTTCCCTCGTGAGTTCAACAATGCCTGTTTGTCATTGATGTTCTTCGAACATGCTTCTTCTGTGTATCCCAAACCTGCATAGTGAGGTCTTTGCACAACCCCCAATGGTTGAGTTATGCCTTGGCCACGAATGCCAAGTCCTCCTCCTTTTTTCCTCGTTTTGGTGAGGAGTCTCATGCCGGTTCCTGCAATGGGTATCTCCACACTTCAAACCAAATGATATCATGTGAATAAATTGAAGGGAAATAAAAATTTTTTACCTTAGTTGTCGATTGTGAAATTGGTGAAGAAGGTTTCTCTAAGCCTTTGTTGTGCTTCGCTTCCTCCAAGGCCTCTATCACAGCTTGTAGTTGAAGTTGTAATTGCTGCTTCTCCTCCTTCTCTTCCTGTAGGAGTGCCTTCAATGCATCATGATTTGTGTTAGTATGAATCCTTTGTCGAATTATACGAAAAAGGACCACTTTAGCTACGCATAACTAATAGCCCTAACAACAAAAATGGCTGCCAATATCTTCAGATCTGCGGTTAGTTGAACATAAAAGAGCTGCAAAAACCAGATCTATGCATGGAAAGACATTAAGCAGAAAAAACAAGGGTTTGCTCCATATACCAATAGACAAGACAAGAACAATTTTGAAAGAATTTTTATATTAATTGGGCACCTAGGAGGAAAACTAGAAGGCGTATCCAATTCTCCTCAGTGGGGTTCTTGGAAGTCCTCAGCACTTCAGATCTAAGATTTCTCTCTCTTGTTGGTGTAGAAAACCCACACAAAGAATGGAACTCAAAGGGAGCTCACACAACAAATGGCAGAAAATGGTGACCAAGTGTATAGATCCAGAGTGATCTAATAGGCAGCAAAAGGTGAAGAATGGTAGGAAAAACCCTCCTATTTATAACAAAATATTGGGTCATTCTAGATCTTGGTGCATGGGTTAACCAGATCTAGATCCACTTTTTATGGAATATTTTATTATATTTGTTGGAGGAAAAAGGTATTTGACTTGGGTCAAATCCCTTGATTTGTCAAAAATAAATAAATAAATGATTTATTTATCTTTTTAAGGAAGTGGTTAGAAGATAATCAAATAAATAATGATTTATTTAATTATTTGTGGGTGATTTGGTCATATTTAACAAGGAATATTATCTAAATAAGATTTAAATAATTATTCCTAGAAAATAATAAGATAACAAAGGTTTATCTAATTAATTTCTTTTTTTTTGGGTTAAACATGACAGGGAATAATAATTAAATTATGGTTTAATTAATTATTCCATGAGGAAAATCAAACAAATATAGGTTTGTTTAATATTTCCTTTGGGGTTTCCTGTTTAGACCATAAACAACCTAATAAATGTGGTTTATTAAGTTATTTTACATAGTGAAAGCAATTTTACTTAGGGTAAAATTGGTCTTACATGGTGTACTTGGGTCCATCTAATGATAATAGGTTAGATGACCAAAAACTGGTGTAACAGATTGCCCCC
>JAXQQM020084849.1:0-27647 GCA_034641835.2 Pinus albicaulis | reverse complement strand
TTAAATCTTTATACACTATTAAAGACCTGTGAAGCCAGCTCTCACAAAGACAGGCATACCTAAAAAGAAGTCCATTAAATAGTGTTGACCTGCTTAATTACTCTTCTAATTCCTAAACTTTATTTACCCATGAAAAAATTTACGCTAAAATACCTGTAATTTCTATTGGTTTCAGGAGGGCTTGACATTGCTATGTGGCATATTGGTTTCTATTATGTGGCATATTGGTTTCTATTATGTGGTGACTCATGTGGATACAGTGAGGCAAAATGCAAAACTAAACTCTATTTTTCCAGGTCTGATAAAGTGTTAGTTATCCATGGATTGAGGAAGAATTATTATTAAGGCTGGAGATTAGAACTTATATACGTTTTCTTGTTCCTAAAATTGTTTCCCCTGTATCTTATCAAGGCCCGTTTCACCTGTGTTTTTATTGATTCAAATTGAAAATTAACTCGATAAAGCTATAAAAAGTCAAATGAAAAATCAGAATCATATTGATCCATTTTTGTAGAATCTGGGTTTGGTGATTTCACTAAGTTTTTTGGTAGTTCAATTTCATTCCTATTTTCTTATTCCAGACTTAATTTTCTGGGTGAAAACTATGTTTTCCTGATAAAGGATGAAAATTGTAAGTCAACACCTATTTATAAATATAACAAATTATCTTACTTTCATCTCGACTGGATGTAAAAATTTAGGAGTGACAAGCTAGAATCCTTCCAAACCATTCATGGACTAATTGGTTTTATCTTTCATTTATATTGGATTCTCGATGTTGTTTAGGTTGACCTTTGAACTGACATAGTATGTTAAACTCCCATTGCTTGATATGCTAAACTGACATTTGATGTTGCTGTAATAGGTGATTCATTTGGTACATTATTACCCCATTTTTCTTTAACATAACAAGCCATAGAAAACACCTTTAGCCTTTAGGTAGTAGTTTAGATAGATTAATCAGAGGGTCAACCATTTTTTTATTTCTTATTCCCCTATGTTATATTCTTTTCTGACTAATGAATTCCACGGTTTCCTTTGAATATTTTGTTTATAGGTAATTTCCCGAACTCTTTGATTGCTAGTATTTGATCTTGTTTTTTGTTATTTCATAAAGCCTGATGCAGTGAGGAAGTTCCTCTTCTTTCTAATCTGTTAATAGGTGCATTTTTTTCCTAACATTTCCTCCATGTCATTTTAAGTTTTAAGTGAAATCATGCTTCTCATACTATGCAGGCACATTCATAGAGCAAGGTGAAAGTCCACAATTCTACTTTGAGAAGTATCCAGAGGACAATCCTGCTTTCGGCTTTCTCACATGGCGTTGGGTCTTGGGGCTCTGCTTAGATCATGTTTACACAGCCCCTTATTTCCTTGGTCTATGCATCTTGTTGGCAGCATCATTGATGGCTTGTACTACCACAGCACAACTTCCAATGGTTAAAGTTGCTCGCAGGTTTGCTCTCTTTTTGAGCTGTATCATCATGCACCAGCCTCTCTGTTCTGGAAGATGATATTTGAATGTAAATTGCAACGTTGTTTGGTTCTTATACCTTGTCTAAAAAGTGCATTTACTTTGCTGTTCTTACCTTCTTGTTGTGATAGATAAGACTGTGAAGCCTGGACCTTAGCCTAGTACAGGTTTTAAGTTGATATGGGAATATTTTTAGGATGCCCTCTTCCTTTGCCACACCTTTATCATAATCTCTTTTGATGACTACTAGGTTCTTGAATTAGATTTGACTATCTTTTTAAATTTGTATACATTGACCTCACCGACTCTCACATTCAGAAATTCACATAGACTCGGTTTTCAGTTGTGAGTTTACTTTTAATCTTGAACTGAGAATCAAAGTATATTTGACTTGTCACTTGAAAAAAATTCTATTCAAATATGGTCTTCTCTAATAGTGATAGATCATTTCATGTAGATGGTCATTCATGAAGTCTCGATTAGCCATCCTAAAGCTTGATGTGGCAGATTCACTTCCCAGAGCTCACATTCAGGATCTTGGTGTTCTCCTGATGGGTGCAGGATATGAGGTAAATTTTTAAAATAGTCATACCATTGGGGGAAATGAGGCCATCTCATGTATCCTGCATTTGATCTGTGACTAGCTTTCTCAATAATGTTGTGGATGATTTAATCTTGTTTGGTTTCTTAACATTCATGGATTGCAGGTCTTTTTGAGTAATTCAGCTCTGTATGGATTCAAAGGGCTTGCTGGTAGGCTTGCCCCTATTGGTGTCCATGGAGCTATTTTGCTCATAATGGCAGGAGCAACCTTTAGTTCCACGGGGGCATATCGGGGTTCAGTTACAGTTCCTCAAGGCCTGAACTTTAGGATGGGAGATGTGCTTAATCCAAATGGGATTTTATCAAGGCCGATATCTGCTTTTGTGACTGAACTCCACGTTAAAATTTTTTACATTGATTACTATGAAAATGGAGAGGTATTTATCTTTCTCAATTGAGAAGCACACAGAGCTTGTGTTATTTCAACCCCTTTCCCCTCTTAAAAACCCTGTACACAAAAAAATGTTAAAAGAAAAAGGAAAGGAAAGGCATACTAGCTGGCACTATTAACGCACTATTTCTCTTCCTTTTACGTAACTTGACATTTTACTGTTGAGAATCTAAAATTTATGGGGTAATTTTTTTTTTTTTGAAACAACAATGTTGAAGCAGCTCTCTCTTTACGACATGGTTTGCAGGTATCCAATGGATTAAGATACAACTCTCCTTTGTTTGTATAGGTATCCCAATTTCACTCAGACCTTTCTCTACGGAATATGGATGGCAAGGAAGTTTTAAGGAAGACAATCAGTGTGAATCACCCTTTACAATTTGGAGGGGTAACTATATATCAAACTGATTGGGGTATTTCAGCTCTTCAAGTACACAAAGATGGTGCAGGGCCATTCAATCTTTCAATGGCTACCTTACAGAATGGGGATAAAAAGATTTTTGGTACATTCTTGCCACTAGAAGATGACAGTAGTTATACCAAACCTAAAGGAATGTGAGTTGAAATTGCAAACCTCTTCCTGGCTTGTAATTTTCAAATTTACTCTTTACGTGTGTAAAATTTTTTTAGAGTAATTAGCTACAAGTTTCTAACAGTATGTCTAAGCTGGTCAGTTTTCTATTAATATTTTTGGGCACTGCAGATCAATTTTGGATTGGAAATATTGGAGTTAGCAAAAAGGATGGATCATGAACATGCAAAGAGAACAGAGTGCCTACATCTTCTCTATATGCAACAATCCATATCCAATTCATTTTGTCCTTGAAGTTTCCCAGGTTATAAATGCATCAAATACTGAGAAAGTCTACATATGTAACCTTTGTCTAAATCTTTGGTGCACACTGAAGCAGGGCTAAAATGGATTTGTGCTAAGTCTTTGAGAAACACCCAAATTTTATACATATACATGTTTTTTGGTAGTTCAATTTAAGTCCTATTTTCTTATTCCAGACTTAATTTTCTAATAGTGATATGTCAACTCACTAATAGTGATATGTGTGAGTATGGAGAGATAGTTGAGTCATTGGAGAAAGAGCCTTAGCTGCCTTTGCTATTTTGAGCTTGTATTTCAAAATTGGTTTGCATTTATGATGAGTGATGAATCACCTAGATCGAAGGAGTTCTCCCCTAGTTGGCACTTTACCACATTAATTATGGTCACTCCATTTGCTAGAGCTTGTTGTAACTTACAATGGACAAGTTTACCATCCTGCACACACTTTTAGGGTGTATTCTTAAGGGATGAATTGGCTACTTCCTTGGCTATTTCTGGTCTCAATATCTTGTATGTGTCTGTCACATTATGCATTTTATCCTTTGCTATAGTAAGTAACCTGCAGCAATCTGTAATCTCTTTGAATGTAATTTATTTTTCTTTCTACTCTGCTCTCATTTATTGTTATATTGATATTTGTATAGTAAAGAATTTACTCCTAATGGTGCAGTGAATTTTTTTTCAAAGGATTCATCACCATACAATGTAATAGAAAATGGAAGCCAAGACTGTAGCATCACTGTGTGGACCACAGCCAGTCCACGCCCTATTTTTATTTTTTATAAGTTTTAGATCCATTAGTTGAACATGATAATTGGTTTGATGCCCCAAGCTAACTCTAAATTTAATTCACTATATAAAACACTTCTCCCTAATCCATAGAACTAAGGGTCATCATCAAAATATGCCCATGCACCATCCTTACCCACTTCTTCAGCAATCTGCCTAGGAGGCTTAGGTACTATGATCTGGGGAAAACTCTTTTACAGAATTGATACCAAATAAAATAGGAAAAGCACATTGAATATGAAGAATTTAGGGTGAATTCTTAAGGGGTGAATTGGATACGTCCTTGGAGAGTATGCGCTAGCTCACCCTAATCTATTGAGGGTATGTTAACTTACTAATAGTGATATGTGTGAGAGTATGGAGAGATAGTTGAGTCATTGGAGAAAGAGCCTTAACTGCCTTTACTATTTTGAGCTTGTAATTGGTTTGAATTTATGATGAGTGATGAATCACCTATATCGAAGGAGTGCTCCCCTATTTGGAACCTTACCACATTATTTAAGGTCACTCCATTTGCTAGAGCTTGTTGTAACTTACAATGGACGAGTTTACCATCCCGCACACACATTTAGGGTGTATTCTTAATGGATGAATTGGCTACTTCTGGTCTCAATATCTTGTATGTCTATGTTAAATTATGTATCTTATCCTTTGCTGCAGTAAGTAACCTACAACAATATATTATCTCTTTTATTGTAATTTATTTTTCTTTCTACTCTTCTCTCATTCATTTTTATATTGATATTTGTATAGTAAATATTTTACTCCTAATGGTGCAGTGAAGTTGTTTTCAAAGGATTCATCACCATACAATGTAATAGCAATGGGAAGCCAGAATTGTAGCATCACTGTGTGGACCACAACCATTCCACGCCCTATTTTTATTTTTGATAAGTTTTAGAGCCATTAGCTGAACATGATAATTGGTTTGATGCCCCAATCCAACTCTAAAGTAAATGCTATGAGATTCACTATATAAGGCACTTCTCCCTAATCCATAGAAATAGGGGTCGTCATCAAAGTATGCCCATGCACCATCCTTACCCACTTCTAGAACAATCTGCCTAGGAGGCTTAGGTATTGTCATCTGAGGAAAAATATTTTAAATAATTGAAACCACATCAAATAGGAAAATCACATTGAATAGGAAGAATTTTCCTATCTTTAAATAAGATTACATTCCTAGCTTGCTAAATACCCAAGCTAGGATTTAAGGAAGTTCTTTGTAATCCTTCACTGAAGAGTTATGGCACCAACCTCTTACACCATTTTCAACTATGCCACCAATTCAGACTTTTTTCAACCTAGTCAAATGTTTAATCTCCCTCTAAACTTGCATAATGTAGTTACAGTCCATGACAAGATGTTTATTGGTATTTTCACATACCCTGCATAAACTGCACCTATCGATTCTTTCTCTATTCCTTCTCAGAAGATTATACCAAGTCAAGTATTTATTTTAGTGCAAACCACATAAAATTTTAGCCTTTGAGGGATATTTAAATATCCAAAATATCCTCCTCCACCAAACATGATTCCTCTTCTCCCCTTATAAACTAATAGAAACATATCTAGCTTCTGGGATATAAACCCCAGAGTGGTTCTTTGACCATATGAGATTATCTATATTCTTAGTCAAACTGACATGGCTAGACTTGAGTCTTGCCATAAAAACGCTCTAGGAATGAGCATCGTCACCTCTAAAATCTAATGAAAGCCACCTTTGACCTCAAAATAGAAGTAATATTAGGAACTGCAATATGAGAAATATTACAGTATCATGTCCCTCAACAAAAGACTCATATGGAGTCATGGGTAAACATGGGCAATTAATCCATAAGGGGCACCTTGTTTCATTCATATTGGAATTTGGATGGTGGTTGAAGAGTTATTTCATAATACAATGTGGTTGATACACTTTTTGCACCGCCCTTCATATTTTATCCAATAGTTATCAGCTATCCCCATCTTCTAAAATTCCAATCTGCTAACCCTGAGATCAGTGCTTTTGGAGAGGGATAAATTTAATAATACTTTCTCATGACAAGAGGCATCAAAGGAGAGAAAGTGGCATATGATAGGTTGGAAAAAAATATTTATGCCTAAATTGGAATGAGAAGCAGGGACAAGAAAACCGGTAAACAAACCTCCATGTGTTTCTCTCTGGCAAACAGATGAACCTTATCTAATAGGTATCAGCTATGTCCATATTCAAAAATTCCAATCTGCTGACCTCGAGATCAATGCTCTTGGAGAGGGATAATCATAAAGTTAATAAAAAAATTTCATGACAATAGGCATTGAAGAAGAAAAAGTGGCACCTGATAGGTTGGAATAAATAATTATGCGTGGTGGGGTATTGATCATTTCTTTAAGGGGTATATGTATAAAATTTGGGTGTTTCTCAAAGATTGTGGAGTTCAAAGCAGTATTCCGAGCCTTGAAGTGATCTGTGGTATTCCTGTTCTAATTATGCAATATTTCTTGTTCATAGTTATGGTACGCATTAGCCAAGACACTGTCAGAGAGGGCTGCATGGGCGCTAGCCATGGAGAAAGTTGTGTCAGAGTATTTCTAAGCAAATATATTAATCTCCAAAATTATTTAAGATGGGGCATTCAAGTCTTTGGCGAACATGTTGATAAGCGCTCCTATGGCGCTTTTAGGAAATGGGATATCAATTGCATGACAAGTTGTTGATGTTCAAATCACTGGCCAAATTCCTGCTCAAATCACTAAAGCAACGAGTCTGTGGGCGTTGGAGATATCAAACAATCAATTCAGTGGAACTATTCCCTCTGGCATTGGACAACTGTGGAATCTCAGCAGCTTTCTGACCAGTCACAACAATATATCAGGGACTATTCTAGTGGAACTCACTAGTTTATCCTCACTATCAAGGCTTTCTTTTGATCACAATATGTTGTATGGGGAGCTTCCTGAGACAATAATATCATGGAAAGGTCTTTCTCAACTTAACCTTGCCAACAACCACATCACCGGATCAATTCCTGCATCGCTTGGGTTGCTTCCTGTTCTTAACAGCCTTGACCTCTCAAACAATTTGCTTTCAGGGAAAATACCTCCTGAGTTAGACAATCTCAAGTTGAGTTTTCTGAATGTGTCTGACAACCTTTTGTCTGGCTCTGTTCCTTTTGGCTACAATAATCTGGCCTATGATTAAAGTTTTCTTGACAATCCAGGCCTTTGTGAAGGTGAGCCATTAATCCTACCTTCATGTTTCCAGTAGAAAGGAAGATATGAAAGCCATCTATATAGGGTATTAATTTCGGTTATTGCTGTGATAGTAGTACTTTGCTTGATTGGTATAGGTTTCTTGTATAAGACATACAAGAATTTTTTTCGGGTTAAATCAAGTACAGAGTCATGGAATCTCACAGCCTTTCACAGGGTAGAATTTGATGAGTCAGACATTCTGAAGATATTGACATAAGATAATGTTACTGGAAGTGGAGGTGCAGGCAAAGTGTACAAGGCAACACTGGGAAATGATAATATTGTTGCTGTGAAATAGATCTGGAACAACAGGAAACTGCAGTCTGCCCAAGACAAGGGATTTCAAGCAGAGGTGGAGACTCTAGGGAATATTAGGCATGCCAACATTGTCAAGCTGCTCTGCTGCATATCTAGTTGAGATTTACTAAGGCATGCCAACTTTTCCTTCGGATTTACCTTGAAAAAAAAATCTCTGCTTTTTCTGCTACTTATTCCCACAATCTGTAGACTTTGATACAGATAAGTAGTGATTAATGACAAATGAAATGTAATCAAGATGTTTCTTTAGTCTAGATATTATTGCTGCTACAATCACTCTTTTTAGAAATGTAACACAACACATCTCTTCACCATTCCTCTACTGTAAAATAAGCTACACTAGAAGATACACCTTGGATGTTAAAATATCCCTTTTATGTGCAGCTTCTAAAATTTCCTCATTTGTTCTAGATAAATTTCCCACATATTATAAGCATAAAATAAACCGAAGTCCTCAAGACAGTTGGGGGATGTTAAAAGTTCATCATTACTAATGCAAATGTTACTTCCACTTGACAACTTTTCAAACAAGCTTGAGAATCTGAGTGATATTTTTTATTTTAATGTTATAAGGTCGATCATTATATTAGCTTTAAATACCATCATTATAATGGTGGAAATAATTCCACATAAGACATTTCAAATCGGGAAAAATTCTGTATCAAATCTCTAAACAATTATTAACTGTTTGACCTTGTAGGCCCTACAAACAATTTATACCATATTATGTATACCTAAAACCATTTGAAAATTCCTTATGAAATATTTACAAATGAAATTATTTAGTGTTAGTTTCTCCTTTTGGGATTATCCTTCCTTCAAATAATGCTATAAAGTCCCCTGTGATAAAAAATATTGCCTATCAGCAATTTTTGATCTCTTCTTCCCAATCGGTTTAGGGTCCTTTTTCGTGGTGGTAAACATCATATTCCTTGGTGGAACACCACACAATATTGTTATTTTTAGATTGAAAAGGAAATTTTATGGGTTTTTTTTAGTTGATTGATGTGAATCATTTTCTACTTTCTTTTCCTAGAGGTTATATAAAATGAATGTGCCACTATTGTAAGACACATTGTAAGTTCCATGTTGCCATGACATTGATCATGAAATACGAGACTAAATTAAAATTACTTTGTTGGGAAGGACACTTTTTTACCATGGAATCTGGTTTATTTAAATAGTTGAGAGAGAAATCTTAGAGGTTTACTCACAAATTCATTGAAATTGAAAGAAGGTATAATATTCTAAGGAAAGCGTCCTTGATGTGCAACTCAATTGTCGTATTATGTAAATAAAGAGACTTTAAATTCAAATCCTTGGAGGATACAAATATAATGATATGAGAATATTGGTGCTATAAGTATAATGAAAGGGACAATTAAAATTAAAAATAAATAAATAAATAAATATGTAAACAAAAACATTCAATTCATACACCCATTTCTCTTTTCTTTGAATGTTCGCATCTTGCCAACCACAATGAGAGAGGAAGAGAACATGCATCCAGCTACCCAAATATGTCAAACATATAAGTATCAACCATTTCACTATGAACCATTGTAAACATTGTCAAGCTGCTCTGATGCCAAATGGGAGCCTGTATGAACAGCTTCATATTTCTCAAGGGGAAACGTTGGATTGGCCTGCTCATTATAAGATTTCTTTTGGTGCTACTAAGGGAATGTACTACCTGCATCATGGTTGTTCCCCTCCAATAATACATAGGGATGTTAAATCATATAATATATTGTCGGATTCTGAATTGGAGGCCCATATTGCTGATATTGGTTTAGCTAGGAGTATGAGAAAACTAGATTGAGATGAATGATAAAAGGTTTTGGCATAGTGATACTTATTTTTTCACACTAGCTTGAATATTTTTGTCTTCCTATTCTCATTAGTTTTAAGAATTGTTCCTCTTGGTCTGAAGGCCTCTACGCCATGCACTTATATGATATACTTCCTTTGTTCATAATTAATTTCAGAGTTAGTCTTCTGTGATTCTGCACAGAACTTATGGAATATATCAAGGCTTGATGTTCATTTTATTTTGTCTTGTAATCAATGTATAATTCCTACAATGAATGTAGATTTCATGTGCATTATTGTCTTTTTCCTCCACCTGAGGGTTTTATCATTAGATAATAAATTACGGTCTTCTGCATACATGAAGTGCTTGTCTATATGAAAATGCATTTGTTGTTCTTTTAATTGTCTACTAAGTTGTATAACTTCAGTTATAAGTCATAAATCTATTAGCTTCTTTCGACAGTTGGTATTTAATAAAGATAATTTCTATAACATTTTTCTTCTCGGTTTATTATTATTGTGTGCTACAGAAATCTCTAGTTGAAATGGCCGGAGGACCATGACCCATGCCTTGTCACCACGGGGCTCAGCACTAAACCTCTAAGCCTTAACAATCTAAATTTACAGTTGACATTTTTACCCATTGATTTACTCAGTTTCTGTATGAGTCATGTAGGATATATGTTTCCATACATAATTTAAATTTGTAGTAACCTATAATATTTTGCTTTAACATGACACATAATAAATTATATCTTCTAGATTTTCAGTTTCATAGTCCGCCTTTTAAGTTAAATAAATTGGAGTTCTATGTAGTGGTCAATCATAACATAAATGAATAAATGAAATAATAGTAGAGCTAAATCATACACACTTCTTTCTCATTTCTATCACTTAAATTGTATGAAAAAACAAACAAAAATATGTATATCTATAATTTTTCCTTTAAGATAACTTAAGGTTCCGCCCAACCTTGAGAGAGGTAGTAACATCTTCTACTCCCCCCGTGCTCTGCACTAGATACTTAGGTAGTATACAATGTTATTAGAAGAAAGGCCGCAGGAGCTCAGTCCAACCTATATTTCTCTTGGGTTTCAGAGGTCCACTGGTTTCCTACCAGCTGTAGAAAACTCTATGCAACAAACTCTTGTTAACCCTAATGTTACTTTCTCGACAGAACCCCTTCGCCTACTCAGGATTTCCTTTTTATCCTCTTGGGGAAAGTAACTGTTACAAACTACCTCTACCCTTTTACTCTGGAACCTTGGAATTATTTTACCATTCAGTTAATGCATTTTAATTAGGATAATTTATCACTTTTATTTATGAAATAAACTCAATTCTTACCAATGAATAATCATATTCATTAATTATCTTTCCTCTTAATAATTCAAAAGTATTTATAAAATTATATCAACCATAAATAAAATAAAATGGGGTGTTACATGTTCCCCCACTATGGTAAACGACGTCCTCGGTGTTACTTCATCATAGAAAGGATTTCAGGATATGCCTCTTGAATAAAGTTTTCATCCTCCCAAGTAGCCTCCTCTAGGATAAAGTGCTTCCATTGCACCTTAAATTGGTGGATGACTTGCCTCCAAAGCATTACTTCTCTCTGATCGAGAATATTTTGATGTTCTACCAAAAACTCATAATATGCGTCTACCTGCAAACAACAAATTTTATAATTAGTTCAGCCAAGAACCTTTCTCATTTTAAAACCATAATCTAATCATCACTTACATGTATACTTTACTAGTGTGTCACATGCTTAGGTTCATGTATGTATCACTTCAACAGAGATACATGCAATAGATTATGTACCAATATATGACTAGGAAGAGCTAGTCCACAAGCCACCGACCCTATCCGCTCAAAAATTTGGAATGGTCTGCAATACCTAGGAGCCAATTGGGCACAAGTATTCCATCTCAAAGTACTCTTCTTTGGTTTAATTCTTACATATACGCTGTCACCCACCAAAAATTCCTGAAAGGTTCTCTTTCAGTCTCCATATATATTTTTCCTTTATTGAACCACTTTTATGTTCTGTCTAATCTTTCTTACATCACGCTCCATTTCCTCCAGCGTTTCTGGTCCAAGCATCATCTTGGTTTTCGGACTGATCCAATTTATTGGGGTCTGGCATTGTCTTCTATACAATGCTTCAAAAGGACTCATCTTTAGGGATTATTTATATCCATTATTATAGGCGAATTCGACCAGATGCCGATACTCTTCCCACTTTCTGTGTTGTTGCATTACGTACATGCACAACATATCCTTCAAGATTTGATTCACCCTCTCTGTTTTCCCATCTGTTTGAGGATCATAAGAAGTACTAAACTATATTTTTGTTCCCAAACCAATGAATAATGTCTTCCAAAAATATTATGTAACCTTTACATCTCAATCTAATATGACAATTCCTGAAATACCGTGTTGTCTAAAAATTTATCTCATGAAGATATCAACAATTTGTACAGACTTGTAAGTTTAATGGACATGTATGAAATGAGCTACCTTGTTGAGCCTATCCACCACCACCATGATTGAATCATTGTGTATTTTATTTCTTACTAATTGTGTGATGAAATCAAGTGAAACGACTTCCCATTTTCATTCTGGAATCGGGATAGGCTGAAGCGATCCTGCTAGATGTTGATGTTCCACCTTGACTTGCTGACACTCCAAACATTTTTTTAGGTATTGAATAATGTTTTTATGCATTTGTGACCAGAAATAATCTTTCCTAATTGATGTTAATATCTTTTGATATCCAGGATTTCTTGCATAGGAACTCCAATGATATTCATCGAAAATCAACCCCTTTAAGCTCATCTCATTTGAAATACATATGTTCCTTTGGAATAACAAGAGTTTTTTATCATTAATTTCATAATCTGATTACCTTCCTTGATTTATGGCCTCTATTTCTTGTTTCCATAGGAATTGATATTCAGGGTACTTCCTTGCTCCCTCCATAATCTTCTCCTGAAACTTAGATTCAACCTAGTTGAAAAAAATTCATATATCAAATGCAACTTTCTGCTTAAAGCATCATTAATATGGTTCTCCTCACCTTTTAAATTTTTAATGTCAAAATAAAATTCACTTAGGAACACATTCCATCTTTCTTGGTGGACATTTAAATTAGGTTGTTTAAAACATCTAGTCAAATTGTTATGGTCGGTTTTGAGCACAAACCATTTTCCCAACAACTAATTTCTCCACACTCGAAGGGCATGTACTACTGTAGTTAACTCTAAATCATAGGCAGAGTACCTTTTCTCATGATACTTTAATTTTCTGGACTCATATGCTATGACTTTACCTTCTTGGGTCAATACTACTCGCACTCCTTCCTTGCAGGCATCAGTGCAGACTTCTAATTCCTGGCATGGTTCTGCTACTTTTAGTACATGGGTAGTAGTTAGTAGTTATTTTAGTCATTCAAAACTTATTTGAAATTATTTAGTCCACTTAAAGACTCACCCTTTCTGCTAGAAGGAGGTAATAGAGAATGTTACTTTAGAGAAGCCATCAATGAAACATCGGTAATAACTAGCTAAGCCCATCAATGATCATATCTATACAACATTTCTGGGAACTCTCTATTCCATAATCATCTTTAACCTTTTGGGGTCTACAAAAATCCCTTCAACAAATCTTACACAGGCCACATATTGGATCTGTTCTTTGTAGAAGTCACATTTACTAAATTTGGCATAGATCTGGTGTTCTCGTAACATTTTTGTTACCAAGTGTAAGTGTTCCTTGTGATCTTCCATATTCTTAGAATATATCAATAAATCACTGATGAAGATTAAAATGAATTTATCCAAAAATGGATGAAAGATACCGTGCATCAAGCTCATGAAATTTGCTTGTGAATTGGTTAACCTGAATGATAACACAATAAATTCATAATTTTCATACCGGGTACGAAAAGTTGTTTTAGATATGTCCCCATCCTTAATCTATAGTTGATGATACCCTGATCTCAGGTAAATGTTGGAAAATATTGTTTCTCCCTCACCTGATCAAAGAGGTCGTCTATGCATGGCAATGGGTACTTGTTTTTGATAGTCAATTTATTGAGTTGTTGGTAATCCATGCACATTTGCATAGTATTGTCCTTGTTCTTAACAAACAACATTGGTGCTCCTCAAGGGGACACACTTGGCCAAATATATTCTTTGTCAATTAGTTCTTGCAGCTGCATTTTTAATTCTATCAATTCAAGACACTCATTATTTATGGTGCTCGTGACAGAAGGGCTACCCCAGGTATCAATTCTACAGTAAAGTCAATATATTGTTTTGGGGGTAATCCTAGAATATTTCCAGGGAACACATCCATGAATTCTTGGAATATTTTCCAACATAAGGTTCTTATCACTGGAATTAGAGAACCCCACCTAAACTGCATAGAGTGGAAACCCCTTTCTAATGCATTTACCCAGCTAGGATGTAATAATGGGGCGCAATCGAAGTGGCTTCTTAATCCCCTACAATTCCCAATGCATACCATATTCTTCTTTAAAATGGATGAATTTATCCTTGAAATCTAATAATGACCAGTATATTTCTAACCAGTCCATTCCCAATAAAATATCGTAGGAGCCTAAAGGTACAATATTTAGTTCTACAGTTATGTGATGTTCTCCTATAATCATATTACAATTTTATATGTTGGCATTAACTCGTCTCTTTTCTCCTGTAGCCAATTGTATCAGCCATGGAATTTTAAATTTTCGACTTTATAGTTTACAGTTTTCAACTATAAAAGGGTTTATATAACTCAAACTGGCACCAGGATCAACCAAAATAGAAAAAAATTGGGTTTGTAGCTTACCTTCTAGTTCTATCATATTTGGTTGGTAATCCGCTTGTCGATCCTCTAGTGCAACATTGATTCTAAGTATGTTTCATGCAACATCCTCCACTGTAGATGCCTCTTGTAGATTGGTTGTAACTTTATTTCTTCCTTGATGAGGACAGTTCTTAAAATAATGTGCCTCACCACATCCCTAATGTTGTAATGGTGTTTTTCGGAACTGTCTAAGGTCTGGCCTATTTGAAGCTTTATTATGCTGCTCTTAAGCTGCCCATTTGGCCTTTTACTGATTTTTCCCAACTTGCCTATTTGCTGAATTCCTCCCAAAAATTTTATAATTTCCTCGCCTACTGTTTTTAAAATTCGAGGGGCCTTTTCTCCCTTTCTTTGGTGGCCAACTTCTGCCAATTTCTCCCTTTTCCTTCGACTGCTGATAGCACAACTGTATTTTTCTTATTACCTCATCCATAGTTTCTTTGTTCACAAACTTGATCCTTTCCTTCATGTGAGCAAACAAACTACTCAAGAATCGATGTACCTTTTCCTTTTCACCTCTCAAATATGGTATGTATCTTAACAAAGAGGTAAATCTAGTGATGAACTGATCCATGAAAATTTGACCCAACTTTAAATCATGAAACTCTAGATATTTTTAATCATTAAATCATTCAGTTAAGTACTTGTCCTCGAAATACTATTGGAACTCATCCAAGTCACATTTTTGTCTTCAATTCCACACACATTGTTCACCTCTTCCCACCATAATGTAGCCTTTTCCTACAATTGATAAATATCTAGGTGAGCCTTGAGTTTGTTTTTATACTCCTAGACTTGGAAATACCTATTCATATTAATTATCCAAGCTTTTTCCACTTCTTCAGCTTCTCCACCAAATGTAGGAGGCTTAATTTTCTGGAATTCACCCTGTAATTCTACTTTCTACTTCTTGATCTCTTGTTGATCCGAAGCATTACAAAATTTAGCTTCATTATAAGATCTACTCTTATTACTCCACTGCATACGACTCCCTTCTCGGTTGTCATGCACATGATGTTGTTACTCTACTTCTCCATGTGTGTCCCTCTCTAGACTAGACTGTGCAGTATGATGGTTATACATATCTGAAAGACTCTTCAATATCCTTTCTTGTTATCTCATCAACCTTTCATTATCGCTTCATACCCAAATCCTCTATGTCTGAATTTATTAGACTGTATCCAACAATTTATTCGTGTGACGTTGTTGTTCTTCCTGCAATCTACTGCTTTGTTGTTGTTGGTCCATGCTTAATTGCACCCACATTTCTGGGTTGACCTTAGGATTGGATAGGGGATGGGCTTCCCTTGTAGTTCTTAGAATTTTTTGAATGGATCCTCTACTCATTTTAACTTCTTACAAATCTTCATGTCATTGTGCACAATTTCAAAACAAGAAACAAAAAGTGAAAACACCCAAGTTATCTCAATGGCCCATATGGCCCCAGCATGTAACCACGCTCTGATACCACTTGTCACATATATAAGAAATATTACCATAAAAATAATTTAACTCCGTACTTACCCTACTTACCCTATACTCACCATATTTACTATTTAATTTTGAACTTATATACATAAATATATTTTACCTAAGCTACATTGCATATTTCATTATACATATATGTCACCATGATACATATTTTCTTTCCATTAATAAGTTGCATATCTCATTTTACATATATATTGCAACATGAATTATATGTGAATCCGAACCTGAGAACAAATATAGGTAACTTATTGATATTCATTCCAACACCATACGATTTGTAATTTGCGATTATGTTTGATTATATGGTATAAATTTTATGTTTGATTGACTATAAATTTACATGTTTGTCGTGAGGGTGTTATTATTACTCTTGCATGTCAACCAATAATTTATACTTTGAAATGTGATTGACGTTATGAAGATATTTCCACCTCATATCTTGATTCCTTGGCCATCTGTCCCTTAGGTTGGTTGGTAGTTGTCCCTCATTGACATCTTTGTCGGGGGTTGGCTACCATTGACTAATTTAACCTAAATCAGGTGGTCATGAGGTGGCTTGGTGTGGTTAGGGTAACCACCCACCCCATGTCACGCCCTCCTGGTCATTCTTCATCATCATTGGGAACCATTTAGCTCTGCAACTCGCTCTGACACTGAACTAGTTCTGCCTGTCCTAGATGGTGCTTGAGATGATGTTTTGTTTACCCTGCTAAAGGTGCTTGAGGTAATGGATGGTTTTCTCATACTTGACCATTTGCAACATTCAATGTTTATTCTTTCTTCATTTTATCGTCATGGGTTTTGTCATTATTCCTTACTATTTTTTTCTTTGTTTAAAGTGAACGTCTCCTCCCTCTGAGTGTCATATAGAGCTTCTACATGCTATAGGTAATTTACTGTTGTTCAAATTACTAAATTGAAGCTTGGGGTTCTTAGAATTTTTTAATTAAATGGTTAACCCATATTAATTTTATTTCGGTTGGATTTTATTCGTTTCATAGCTCACCTTGTTTATGGAATTTTCAACCAAATGCTCCAACTCAGGTTCCCTCTTCAATACAGTTTAAGGACATGAACCTGGCCAAACTTGCCCAGCCTGACCAGTTAATGATATCAAGACCCTTAATTTTTTCCTTTCTTCAATCCTAGTTGGTATTTATTTTACTCCCAAATTTGTTCTAGGATAACTCCTAAGTTTTTCTTCTATGTTTAACCCCTATCATGCTTTCCCTTTAGCGCAAGTCTGGCTCAACCTAGAACCACATGGGTTAACTTGGTTCGAATTTACACTTCGAAAACAACCATACATGTAGGCCCTCTGTGAACCCACTAGGAATATTTTCTTTGCTATTTTTATCTTGTTGCTGAGGGTATACCCTCTTTGTGTACAGGTGTGGAATCTGGCCAGGAATTTTCCTTGCATGCAATGGATATCTAAGTCCTATAACTCGTAGAAGGGTTTTGGCATAATGATACTTATTATTTTAGACAAGCTAGAATATTTTTGTCTTCCTTTTCTCAGTAGTTTTAAGAACTGTTAACCTTGGTCTGAAAGCCTCTACGGCATGCACTTATGTAAAACTAGTGTCGATATACTCTTAATTTTTATAATTAATGTCAGATTTAGTCCTCTATAATTCTATACAGAGCTTATGGAAGTTATCGAGGTTGAATGATTATTTATTTCTTTTGTCCTGAACTTAATGTATAATTTCTACCATGAATGTATGGTTCATGTGCATGACTGTCTTTTACCTCCACCTGAGGGTTTTATGTTTTAATAAGAAATTTCGGCCTTCAACATACATGAAGGGCTCGAGTGTTTGACAATGTGTTATGTTATTCCTTTAATTATCTACTGTATTTATTAGCTTTCGTTATAAGTCATAGCTTTGTTAATTACTTTCAATGGTTGTTATTTAATAGAGATAAATTGCTACAACATTTTTCTTCTCAATTAATTATTATTTTGTGCTACAGAAATATCCAATTGAAAAATTCAGAGGATCATGACCTCTGACCCATGGGTTCAACGCTAAACCTCTGTGCCTTAACAGTCTAAATTTACAGTTGACATTTTTACCCATAATATACAATTATTATGGTTTATTTATTGATTTACTAGCTCTTTGATGGAGTGAGCACATTAATTTTATTGCATAAAGAAAGTAGGAATCATTCAATTTACTCAATTTATGTTTGTTTCATGTAGGGTGTATTTTTCCCTACAAAATTTAAATTTCTAGTAACCTGTAATGTTTTCCTCTAGCATGACACATAATAAATTATGTCTTCTATATTTTCACTTTCATACTTCGCCTTCTAAGTTAAAGAAATTGAAGTTCTCTATACTGTTCAATCCTAACCGAAATGAATAAATGATAGAAGAGTAGAACTAATTCATACACACGTATTTTTGTTCCTATCACTTAAACTGTGTGAAAAAACAAACAAAAATACTTACCTCTATGTTTTTCCTTTCAGATTACTGAAGGTTCTACCCAACCTTGAGAGAGGCAATCACTTCCTTTTCTCCCCTCGTGCTCCACACTGGAGCCTTAGGTAGTAGACAATGTGATTAGAAGAAACGCCTCAAGAACCCAATACAACCTATACTTCTCTTGGGTTTCAGAGCTCCACTAGTTTACTACCAGCTCTCGCCAACTCTATGAAACATATTTTTGTTAACCCTCATCTTTATTTCTGAATAGAACCCCTTGCCCTACTTAAGATCTCATTTTGATCCTCTTAGGGAAAGTAACTGTCAAAAACCGCCTCTACCTTTTTACTCTAGAATCTTGGAATTATTTTACCATTCAGTTAATCCATTTTACTCAGGATAATTTATCACTTTTATTTATGAAATAAAATCAAGTGTTGCTAACGAATAACCATATTCGTTAATTATCTTTCCTCTTAATAATTCAAATGTATTTATAAAAGTATGTCAACCATAAATAAAATAAAACGAGGTGTTACATCTACAAAATTCACCAACACTTAACATCAACAAAACTATCATCTTAATAAGAACTATGACTCAAAACTATAATTGTAGCATAAAAAATCCCATATTTTTCCTTTAAAAGCATGAAAAATACCCCAAAATGTAAAAGTGATATGCAATGCTATCTTTTTTTTCCTAGATAAAATTTCAAACTTTTTGAGGTATATCATTAATAACTAAATATCATCACTATATAAAGGTACCCTTTTAAAGGTAAAATTTCAACTCTTTTCAACTATGGTATTAAAGACAAAATATAACTATTATAAAAATAATGGAAATCAAGACCTAAAATAAATAAGAAATATGTCAATAGCATTTTTTTAAACATTGAAATTATAACAGAGTTGAAATTTTATCCTAAAATAACCTTTCTTATTTTCGATAATACATTAATTTTTTTTTTTTTTCTAAACAATCATTACTATAAATAAAATCATATCATATCCAAAAATTCATTGGTAAAAAGTCAAATAAAAACTAAACATAAAAACTAAATATTTGAAATAGACATTTTATATATATATATATATATATGAAAATGAAAAGTGGAATTTAACATAAAAATATATCAAAACTCCACAATCCATAATTAAAAGAATTATATTAATAAAAAATTATATATATAATATAATATAGTTTTTTTTTTTTCTACTCATTTATTTTAATTTATTATTTTTATTATTTTTTCTGCTATAAGGCATTTTTTTTTTAAGTTTATTATATTTTTATTATTTAATAATTATAATTATAATATTTAATGAATATTAATTTTTTTGCATTTTTTTTAATTAAATTTTTTAATATATGTTTAATATTATCTTATATTTTTTTTTAATATTTAATTTAATATTTTTTATTTATTTCTAATTTTGTAAGTTTTGTTTTTTTTAATAACTTGTTATAAAATATTGTTTTTTTTTAATTGTGTTTTTCAAATTTTTAATTTGAATTTATTATAATATTTTTTATTTATTTCAAAACTTAAAATTAAAATTTTTTTTTTTTCTAGTGAGTCAAAGGTCTTCAATTATATACTCATGAGAATAGATAGTACAAAATTCGTCTCTACGACTCTGGTGGCCTCATTCTGACCCGACTGGTTGGTGAGGGGAGTCAAAGTATTCAAAAGATATTTCTTTTTAACCATTATTTACACTAGTCCAATGAGCTTTAAAAGTAAAAAAGAAGGAAAAATTAATAGAAAAACTGAAAGAAACATATTATGGAGGTGGATGAGGAGAATCACGAGAAGTGCACCAAGAAATCCAACTCTTTCATGCATATGAAATTCGATATGTTCAACATGAGCTTCAAGGGCATGAAGGAAATAATTGGTACAACATTCACTCCGGAAAATGTTGTCCAACTATTTTAAAATTTAATTCTCGCTGAGCTGGATGTCGTTCTTGTAGCGTACCAATTTGTTTCTATATTTATTCTTATGCTCTCAGAGGATTTCCAAGATAGGTTGGATTCCACAAAGGTGGTTTACAATGGACTCTAGAGAAGTCAGGGCAACCACATGTCCTGCGGAGTAGCCTTGGGTATGAGCCACTTCCCCTTCTCATTCCATACTTGTCGAATTATTTGTAGAATAACTATGGTTGTTGGCCTGGTTCCATATAAGGGTGTGTTTCCCTCCACCACAACGAGGGAGTCCTCTCTGGCATGACATTACCACCTGCACAATATAATTCTTGACCACTAACTTGGAGGGAACCCCAACTATATAACTAGAGTAAAAAACCAGGGGCCAAACTAAAGACCAAGGAGTCCAACCTTGCCTCTGGGAACCAGAGCAGATTGTAATACAAAACCCAAGAAGATTACTCAAGACCAACCCCCAGAAAATTTCAGCACCTGTGAAAGAGGAAACAAATTCCCAGGCACACGTCCACTCTTCCTGCCTAGTCGGGACTCCCAACAACCAAAAGCCTAATTTGGACTAGAAACCGAATGGTATAATCTTGGGCCAAAGGCAAGAGGTAAGAAAGCAAAGGCCATAACTGTGTAATGTAGATGGTAAGGAAGCTAGAAAAGAGTGAAGAGGATTAGATGACAAGAGAATAAACAATTCCCAATGTTACACCATTTTTTGGTCATCTAACCTATTATCATTAGATGGACCCAAGTACACCATGTAAGACCAATTTTACCCTAAGTAAAATTGCTTTCACTATGTAAAATAACTTAATAAAACACATTTAATAGGTTCTCTATGGTCTAAACAGGAAACCCCAAGGGAAAATATTAAACAAATCTACATTTGTTTGGTTTTCCTCATGGAATAATTAATTAAATAGTAATTTAATTATTATTCCTGGTCATATTTAACCCAAAACAAGGAAATTAATTAGATAAATCCCTATTTATCTTATTATTTTCTAAGAATAATTATTTAAACCTTATTTAAATAATATTCCTTGTTAAATTTGACTAAATCGTTTATAAATAATTGAATAAATCATTGTTTATTTAATTATCATTCAACCACTTCCTTAAAATGATAAATAAATAATTTATTTATTTATTATTTACAAATAAAGGGATTTGACCCAAGTCAAATCCCTTTCCCCTCCAACAAATATAATAAAATATTCCATAAAATGTGGATCTAGATTTGGTTAATATTATTTTAATCATGCACCAAGATCTAGAAGGGTCTAATATTTTGTTATAAATAGAGGTGTTTTTCCTACCATTCATCACCTTTTGTTGCCTCTTAGATCACTCTGGATCTATACTCTTGGTCTGATTTTGAGCCATTATCATTGTCATATTTTCTATTATTTCTTTGTGAGCTCCCTTGGAGTTATATGTTTGTCTAGGTTTTCTACACCAACAAGAGAGAGAAATTCTAGATCTGAAGTGCTGAGGACTTCCAAGAACCCATCCCATTAAGGAGAATTGGAAACACCTTTCTTGTTTTCCTCCCAGGTGCCATTAATATAAAATTCTTCAAAAAATATTGTTCTTGTATTGTCTATTGGATGCATGGAGAAAAACCTTTTTTTTACTGCTTAATGTCTTTTTATGGATAGATCTGGATTTTTGCAGCATTTTGTCCTCATCAACTTACTGCAGATTTGAAGATATTAGCAACCATATTTTGTTGTTAGGGCTATTTTTTATGCACAGCTAAAAGGGTATTTTTTCGTACACTTACACTAAGTATTCATCCTAACAACTAGCGACTCCACACGGGTTTTCAATTATGACCGCTGTCGTTTTTCATATTCTTGCATATCCAGCTGCTTCAAACCCTAAGGTTTCTTTTCATCTTTTTTTTTCCTATTTTTATGTCGTTTTTCACCCATAAAACCATTAAATATTAAAATTTCTTAATTCCATGTGTTTCTGGCCCTATTGCGCGTGTAACAGACATCGGTCGCAACTGAGACGGAAATTTTTTCTGAAATCTGCCGCCAAGAGACCCGGAAGTTCAGGTCACACTTTTCAGCCCAAAAACTGCAACCTGGACTGTAGGATGCACTTTTCCGCCTCAAAACTGCGACCTGGATAGAAAAAATGTCAAACCTGCGACCTAAACTTTTTTCTGCAGATTTTCTGAAAGTTTTCTGAGTTTGTCTGAAGCTTCTTTCAGGGTTGTCCAGCCTCTATCTCCACCCGTTTAGACCTGTTTCTATTTTGTTTTACTCAACTAAGTGGGAATTTATCCCCCTAAGGCTTCAGTACCCTCCACGTTTTGTGGAAGATTTTTAGCTGTTGCAGGTGTCCATTTTTTCAGAGTTTCAGCCTTTTCTTTTATAGATTTGATATCTCATATTCAGATCCCTTTTAGATCAACTATTTTTCCATCCAAATCACCTCATCTAGTTTTGTTTGGGTTTTCCTTTAGGGTCACCTCCTTTTCCCTACTGCCTTTAGCTTTTTTCCTTCTCTTTCACAGCAACCTTGCCTCTGTCTCTTTGCTGTTTTCTGCACCTCTTTTCAACATATTTCTCCTTTAGATCCCTGTCCCTCCCGACCTTTGATATATTGGATTATTTTAAGTGTGTTTTGACTAGATTTTTTCCCTCTGTTAGACTAGTTATCGAGAGAATCACCTCCTTGGGTTAGATTGATGCATTGTTAGCTGTTAATTTTCTGTTATTTCAACATTATATGCTATTCTATGCAGGTTTATCTTGAGTTACACAACACACTTTTTATTTTTCTCTCAAAACATCTTGGTTTAAAACTTAAAATTAACGCATGCCACACACTCACCGTAAGTGAAAAAAAGCCTAGTGAACACCGCCAGGCAAAGAATTTAAAACATTGTGAAATCAATTGACACTGCACCTCTCTGCCCTTGTTCCGACATTGTAATCACTTGATTCTGCACCTCCCTGCCGTTGTTGGTCGTTCTTATCCCCTTTGTACCGTGTTCGTGTTGTCATCATTGTGCCCCCAAGGCGTATATCCCCGAGACTTCTTGGCCTTCACCCTCAGTTTTCGATTGGTCGACCTACTCCTTCTCGCCATCATCGAGTTATTCCTCCTCCGAGTCTACACTCCGACTCCTCTTATGATTCATTGGGTTCTCCTCTTACTTCGGGTTCTCCCCCTGTCACCTTCACTATGTCTGGTATAGGGCCTAACGCTAGCGGTAATCCTCGCCCTAATGCCAGGAATGCTACTAGCAGAACCGCCATAGGAACTACCTTGACTGTCCCCTTTCTCCCTTACATGGCAGGCCTCAGTGCCCCCGATTTCAATCAATTGATCAATGACCCTATCCGCCATGATTCTGGTTGGCCTGCTATGCCATCCAAGCTCCCCTCCGACATTCCCAAGTTCAAAGGCCTTGCTGGAGAAGATCCAATCAACCATATCTGATCTTTCCACATGTGGTGTTCATCCAATTCCATTACTGATGATTCCATCTGTCTTCGTTTGTTCCAACGCACACTTACAGGCGAAGCTTCTATGTGGTATGTTGATCAGACCTCCTCTTCCCATACCACCTTCTCGACCATTGCCCGAGCCTTCTTATCTTATTTCCATCTCCCTCTCCGATACGAAACTGGTATCGAACTCTTGAATTATTTCCGTCAATCATCTGCAACCTCCCTATCCGATCATGTTCAGGAATGGCGGAGATGAAAGAGCCTATGTCGAGATCCTACCTTCGAAGAGCGCATCTATATGGACTGGTTCCTTATATCTCTCTTACTCGCCATCGGCAAAGATGTCGCGTCACATTTCCCTCAAAACAAAGAAGCTTCCCTCCAAATAGCCTTGAAATATGACCTGATCTATACTTAGTCTGGTTATGTTTATACCATCCTTCCTGACCTCCCCATAAATGGTGGCGCTAACGCCCCGGGGGCATCTCATTCTGCCGATGGTATCGTTGGAGCTCTTTCTCATTCATACACTCAACCTCCTATGGGCTATGGCCTCCCTCCTGGAGGGACCAGCACCTCCACAACTTTTCCCCGCTAGGTAGCATGTATCTAGGATACGGCATGCCTCATCCTTTTTCCCAACCTCCTGCTTACCTCAATGGTTCCCAACCTCACCATTATCCTTATCCACAGCCTGGTGCTCTAGCTCCTCTGGAATTTGCACCTCCAACTCCCTTTCCTTCTCCACCCCAGCAACAACAACTACCACTCCCTCCAGGGCAAGTATTTGCACACCAGGGCACGACTAATTCTCCTTCCTCTCAAAGGAAGAGGAAAGGCAATCAAAAGCAATCTTCCCCGAGTACTCGTGGACCTAATCCTCAAGGTATTGACTCTAACGCTACTAACCAGCAACAGGGCACTCAGCCCAAGCCGGAAAGGCCCATTCGTACAAATAAGCCTTGTTCGTGTTGCGGTGTTTACGGTCATTACACTCACGATTGTCCCCTTTTACCATAGATGCGGCAGATGTGGGAGTCTCGAGCCACATTGCAAGGATAGCATGCCTCCCCTACTACTCCCCCCAATGTGGCCACTACTCAACCGGCTGTGTTTCCCAATACTTTCCCCCAGCAAGGACTCGTGGCTACCGAACCACCTGATGGACAGGTGGCCACTCAACCTTCCCCTTCTGGTTCCTCCCATTACCAGATCCTCATGATGAACTCTAATCAACCTATAACCGTCGACCTTAACCTTCAAAATCGGTCCCGTCAGTACCCCAAGCCTCACGCTTCGTCTGTCCCCGAGTCACCTTCTTTAGGTTCTACAGAGCCTCTTTCGACATCGAGTGGTCCCTTGCATATCCCTCAGCCCAAAGTTGAGGTTCATACCAAGATTCCTAAGGGACCATTATGCTGAAATGCTGCTTCTGGTCGATCTGCTCATTCTCATATCATAGTAGATGATTTGTCACAATCTCCTGCTGCCATTTCAACACTGGAACTCCTCTAGTCGTGCCCTTCTAAAAATAAGGCTCTACTATCCGCCATGGACGCTGTATATCCTGTTGATGACCAATTAATTATTTTCGATTCCCATGAATCAGAACATCCTCCTCTTCCTGCTTATATAGCCGTCCAAATCCCAGTCAAAATCCTGAACGCTAACGTTTCTCGGTGTATCAATGATGAGGGGGCATCCACCTGTGTGATGCCTGCTTCAGTTTGGAAACAACACGGATCTCCTGAGTTAGCCCCTTCCATGATCAACCTTCGAGCATGGGATGGCCATGCCTCCCAGCCTATTAGCCTATTCTGTAATTTTCCTATCACTCTTGCGGGCAAGACTATTTGCATTGACGTTGAAGTCATTGATGCCCTTCTTGATTATAACATTCTTTTGGGGTGTAGCTACACCTATGCCATATCTGTTGTCCCATCCGCGGTATACCACAAGATGTATTTCCCTCATAATGGAAATATAGTCACCATTGACCAGCTGACGTATCATGAGCCAAAATCTCAGGCCCCCCCCTTGAGTCGACCATCTCTTCTATAGCCAATAAGCAAACCGTCGATTCTTTGATCAGTGTCTCTCCCGACATCTACAATGACTCCTCTTTTCTTGGAACCTTCCCTGGTATTCCTCCTCCTCCTATCTCTGATCCCAACTTATCGAATGTTTGCATGATGCAATCATCTCAGGCTGCCCTTAAGTGGCCCGCTTCAGCTAGTCAACAACCTCAACCTCACCCGCCGCAACCTGCTCCTAGCCCTTCATCTTAGCCATTCAGACCTACTCCTTCTGGCCCTTCCCCTACAGCTGGTACCCATGAGCCCCTTTATCCTCCTGAGTTGGTTCCACCAGGCCTTAACCATCTTGGAGCCATCCCACCTGGTCATTACCCCGTTGGTCAGATACTTTTCCTTGCTCCCCCTCCCGAAGTCTATTCGGTTCCAATCATGGCCACCCTTTCTCTCCCCAACTTGATCCTGGGTATACCTGTTTGGGACCTTGACCCTCCAGTCGCTACCCCACCTGGTCACCCCAAACCCTACCTTGATTTGACACCAGTTCAACCCGTTCCCCTAGCTTCTTCCATTGCTAAAGTGCCATCAGCACCTCCACAGGACCCTTCTCCTGTTGGGCCAGCTCCAAGAAAGAAAGGCAAAGCTCGCAATGGGGCATCCAAAGACAAGGCCACCCGGACTGACCCTGCCCCTCCTCTACTCGCAAAGCCTTGCACCTTGTGTTATGTCATCGATCATGCCACCCATACTTGTCCCGAATTTCCCCGTATTAAACCCATGGTTAAAGTCATGTTCCCTGAGTCTATGGTCCCTGAAGCCTCTGTTTCTTCATCGACTATAGCCAAGAACCCCAAGGCTATTCGCACCAACAAACCCTGTGCTCTGTGTCGTGTCCATGGCCATTATTCCCACCATTTTCCCCACCTGACACATTACCGCGCCTCTTTAGAGGTATTTCGAGAGTATGAGATTGAACAAAATAAATCCGCCTCTCCCATACTTCCGTAGTATGCTTCAGGTCAGATTGAGGATTTACACGCTCCCATTGACATTCCCCCTCCCGATGTCGAGATGATGGAGCCTGCCGCCACCATCCTCTACCTATCATCATCTGTGAAACCCTCGGGGAACATTCCCTCTGAATCCTCCCCTGTTGTTTCGCTCGACCCCCCTTCAGCGACCACCCTGGGCTCAACATCATTTGACCAAATTTTTACTTGTTCTTCTATCATCCCCCATGACGATCTGTATGAGAGCCTTTCCTCCCATGTTGATGATTTAGGTAGCTTTTCGGCGTCATGTGGTTTCCCTTCCCTTCGTCATCCCATATTTTCCCGTCATGATGACCTCCTAGAAGCCTTCTCCACTCCTGACCTTATCTTTCCCGCCCATAAACGGGATGCAACCATCCATGTCTATGATGACCTCCGCAGCATTAGCACAAGCTATACCTCCCGTAGCCCTCATACTCCACCCTCTAGTCGGTATATGAGTCATAGCCAACCTACCCAGACCATTCCCTCCCACCGTTGTCATTTGATGTCTACTTTGCACTCACGCTTCCATCATTGTTCTTCCCCCTCCCATTTATTGTCTTGTGACACTATTCCATAGGACCTCCCGTCCACACCCTATATCGGTTACGCTGATGGTGGAAGTCGTTATTCCCAGAATCTAGCCTCGGTAGGTTGGGCCATCTTTACCCCCTTGCATGCACTTGTTCTCTCGAATGGGGTCTACATTGGTATTGCCACCAATAATCAGGCCGAATATGATGCAGTGCGTGGTCTCTTAGCCGATTCTCTCTCTCATCTCTTCCTCCATCTGCATGTTTTTTTAGATTCCTTGCTTCTTTTCATGCAACTAAATGGTGTCTATCGTGTGCATAATCCTATCCTTTTTAGACGACTTTTACGACTGAAA